>CABFOQ010052593.1:1489-13310 GCA_900660455.1 Gephyroberyx darwinii
ATTGCTCGAAGGCTAATTTTTGCCCATTAGGCAAGTCACCTTCAAATAGAAATAACAGGGTGAATGTGCTTACAAACACATGAATGTTAAAGGTTCAGTACCTAGAAAATATTTACCCAATCTTTTTTCATTTGTGCTACAGTGCCTCTGGAATTTTTTTTATCATCTCTTATTTAAGACCTCTTTTGGTTGTATTTCACGGCCCCCCACCCTCCTCACTCCTCCCACTATGGGGTTCCCAGTGTAAGGGACTGGTCCAACACTTTCAAACCCCTTAAGACTGACGGATGCTTAGATGGAGTGACTGGCTTCCTTCCATGTCGTTCATGAGCTGCTTGTAGGGAAACTAAGAAAGTGAATTAATTTCACACTTCTGTTACTGGTAAATCCTACAACTTCACAAATCCATACATGCGGCTCATTGAATGTTATATATCTCATCTCTTGCAATCTCCAATACATAAGAAGAACAAGTGTATTATTGAGCACCAAAGTGCCACAAGACGGGAGGATGGAAAGGACCCCAGAGCGAGCAATTTTAAGGAAGCTAGCCACCCCATCTCTGCTTTGACTTTTATTGCTATTGGACATTTATTGCCCAAGAAGACGGATGGAAAAGTCAAGAATTAGATTTGAGCACCATTTTGATGTGACCCATGTTCATTCCACAGCACAGTCAACCCATGAAAGAACTGGACATAACATTTAGTAAAAGGTAGAACAGATATACAATAGCTAGAAACAGGTACTCATTCGAATCTATCTATTAATGCATCCCCACCTTGTATGATATTTCAAAATTCTCTCCCCCCCATATCTGCAGTCCAGGATCATAAAGACCCAACTCAAAGAAGAAGTCTCTCTCTATAGCAAACAGGCCACCCGCCATGGCCGGAGACCTGCAAATACAGACAGACAAATACATTCGCATCCATGGAGCAATTGCAAACACAAGCAAATAAATACATGCAACATACAACACACAGCAAAAACTGAAATTACTGGAAACAAAAAAAGTATTAACAGACTACGCAGTTTGAATTGTATAAACAAGAAGATAATCATGAGCGATTTATCAATTTGGCTGATTAACTGAGGCCGATTAGAGCTTGTTGAGGTTAGGTTAGGGTATTTATATCAGCCTTCAAAAACCATAATTGGTCAATCAATTAATCAGTCAATAATTAAAATTAGTGTAGAGAATGTTAGATTAGACTGACAGACAAACAGTCAAAGTCTGAGGGAAAAAAGGAAATACAGAGAGAAAAAAATGAGTGAGAGGAAGAGAGGATGAATGGATGAGTGTTTGGCTGAAGGAGGGTTGAGGGAAGGTAGGGGTGAATGGTGCCCCAGTCAAACCATACCAGAAGCGTCCCAGAAGACCAGAGAAACTCAGCCCTATCTGTCCTAGTGGTTCTGGATTAGGACCCAAAAGTGCCACGTTTTTTTCCTGGAAAAACAACTAAGAGCCTTCCTCATTTGACAACTTTCTATGAAGCTGCTAGTAATGACATTTACCTGGGCTGAATAAAATGGAGTAGTCAAATAGGTTAGCAGACTAAACATAGGGAATATTTTTGCTACATTCCGCTAATAAAATGTTTGTGGTTGTGCAAAAAAAACCCAGGGAGACAGACTCAGAGTGGAAGAGAGTTCTAGTGAGCCCAATTAAAGAAGCAAAACACCGATAAATTCCCTTTAGAGGAAACAGAGCGAAGAGATAGCCAACAGAGAGGACAGTGTTTAGTTTCCCGCTACCACAATCGCTTACAGCTTAGGTACATAACAGTTACACCTCAGTCGCTACTTAGCCCAGACATGCAGTATGGGTTAAACCGATACATTCGGCCAATATTTGCCTTTTGTTAAAAATCAAATTATCAGCCTGTCAGTATCAATGTATCATCCTCTGATATGATTAAGTTAATTTGGGTGCATTAGCTTTCTGTACCTATACAGATCATCCTTAATATTTGAGTTTCTATCCAGGTTAGTTGCGTTGGTTTTCTCTACCTATACAGATCATTCTCAATATTTGAGTTTGTATCCAGGTTAGTTGGGGTGCGTTAGTTTTTTGTACCTATATGGCTCAGTCTTAGTCTTTCTGATTTTTTTCTCTTTGTCACCCAGAGGAACTCTCTTCCAGAGCATGCTCCAATCCCAGGCTCCTCTAGCAAAGCCGTCCTGGTCTCCTCCACCCTGGGGCTCAATGGAGAAACTCTGGCCATGTATGGAGTCGATCAAAGGCACCGTGCAAACCGTTCTGATAGGGTGGGGGTAGAGAGGGGTCCATACATACAGGATACATGGGGGAATAGGTAGGGGTTGGGGGTGCACACACACAGACATGGAGGGCAGCACAGGTATAAAGGGGGTAATACACAGACATGGACGATAAAGACATGGGGTGGCCGAGACACAGTGGAAGGAAGGATGGATGGGAGGTAGGGATAGATGGAGACACAAACACAACAGGGATGGCTGTTAGAGTGCTAGCTGCTGTGTGTGTGTGTGTGTGTGTGTGTGCACGAATACCGGTAGGGCTGGGTGGTGTGTGCTCTCTTGGCTTTCTCTTTCTGGCCGAGCGGTACCCTCTTCCAGAGCAGACTCCAGTCCCACGCTCCTCTAGCCAGGCCGTCCTCATCCCCGCCCTGCTGAGCCTCCACACCGTACTCATTACCATCTATATAGTCTATCAGCGGTACTGTGCACACTGTCCTACACACGCACACAAACACAGTCCTTGGTCTTTATCATTACCAGCCATATAGTCTATCAGTGGTATTGTACACACTGTCCTACACATAGATAACACACATAATGCTACTTCGGGCATGTCACTACCAACAAAACCACTAACTAATAGAAGATTGCATATACTCCTGCAGCAAACACACACGCATGCACACACACACACGCACGCACGCACGCGCACGGTTTTTTAAAGCAGACAGGGGTTTTCCTGGCTCAGTATCAGGCAAAGGTGGCAGCCCCCTCACCCCTGTTGTAGCAGTCAGTAAATCTTTAACTCTATGATTGATAAAAATGAGGACTTATAATATGGCATTCAAAACTGTCTTTCATCTCTGGGCGCATCATTCCCTGGGAGAAAATTTAAAAAACAGCCAAATGCCTCTTTGATATGAAGAAACATAAAGGAAGCAGCAGAGTAAACACTAAAGTGAACACTTTGATGCTCGCTGTGCCATATATTCATGATCACACTGCCAAATGCCCCCCTGACAGCTGGTGCAGCAAAAACTATGCATTTGAATTAAAGTCCATAGACTATGTACTTGATCATATTAGGATGAAAGCACAGACATACTGGTTTTGTACAATAAAGGTCAGAAACTACGCTGCCTATAATGTAGTGTTTCTAGGTATCATGGAACTATCACAGTACATGCAGAACAAGAGCAACCATTTTGCTTTGCGTTGCCTCACTCCCATCAACATTTGTTGCTTGTGGGCTGTGTTCTGGCTGTGTTCTTGGGTCAAGCATCCTGTATTATATCATTTTATTAATTTCATTATACACAAATAAAATCCATAAACATATATCTGGATCATGTGCTATTGACATTATGCTTTACTCTAGCAAGCTAGTGTGGATGTGATGCGATATATAGGCTAGCAAGTTAACATTACTTATTTAATGATTTATTGATGCGGTCATCTTCCATCGTCCATTCAAAGATGTCGTATTAGGGACAAAATTTAATGACGGAGAATTTCAGAGCCACATTTTTTGGCCTTGAATGTGATTGGTTCTTGCACTGCGACAGTCATGCTCATTTGCATAATATATTGAGGCATTCTATTGAGGACTTGACAAATGTTAGCTAGCTTAGCAATCAAGTTTATACATATAGCCCTTAATCACAGTTTTAGGCCCAATCCCATTTCTCATTTTTACCCCTACCCCTTATTTTCGACTTGCCCCTCGGAACAGAGTTACAAGGGGTAGTATGGAAGCCCATGAGGGACTTATTTCAAATGATAATGCAAACTTGAAGATGAAAATGCAATTCCACAATAGCATGTGTTATTTGAGTCAAAATTCAAATGAAAATGCAATAATCCAATTTGCATTTTCATTTTGAATTTTGACTCAAATAACACATGCTATTGTGGAATTGCATTTTCATCTTCAAGTTTGCATTATCATTTGAAATAAGTCCCTCATGGGCTTCCATACTGGCCAATTAACCGAAAATATATTGAAACCAACATTTAGAACCTCTCACCGACTCAATCTTGCTCATGTCGGTTAATCCGGTTTATACTTTCTCCAATACCGGCGTTCATGAACTGTCCCCTTAAAAAAAAACATACTATAATATGTCAAGCTTGGCAGGAAGTCAGACACAGGAACGGCATAGAGCATCCGGTCAATTTTAAAACAAACAAAACAAAATAAAACAAATTTCAAAATAAAACACCCTGTATAAAATAAATAAACGTTCATTAATCGGAATCGATGTTAAAGTTTGAAATAATCGTGATATTGATTTGAAGTCATATCGCCCACCCCTAGGTGGCGGCGATGTATCGTAATCAGCACAGTGCACCATTAGGTGCTGCCAAAGAAGAAAAGAGCCGCAATTTTCCTCAAGGAATTTCCTACGAAGAGCGTCTCACTACAGCAGGAACGTGCCCTGATATTTAGTGGCTGTTCAAACAGGTGAATATTGTTTCTTTTGCATCCAAGCACGTCCAATTTTTAAAAAAAGGTTTCCTAAATTAACGTTTCTTCCCATCAGTTTTCAGCTTTGCAGATATGGCTCATAGAATCAGCGATTACTTTACAAGGCGAATTCGCGAGAATCATGAGGGCAGGTGAAACAGTGCAGACATCTGATTATTACAGGCAGTTAAAAAGTAATAATTCATGTTACTGAATTTGTCAGGTCTGAAAGTAGTGCATAACCACAAGAAGTAGAAGGGACTCGTGATGGAGAGGATCAGAGTTCGGTAAAGTTGGAAATATATTCACAGATTCGAACTTCCCGGATAAATAACTCATAAGCGAAACGTTAAAACACACACAACACCTTTTTCCCACCGTAGTAAGGTAGACAACGAGCTACAACCTAATTTTCATCAAAACGAGCCGTCCTCCGAGCTGGACAAATAACATTGGTCTCTATGTACAGCCGGCTGTGAGACGAGTGCGCAAGGATCGTCTAAAAAGTGCAACACCTAAAAGAGATAGTACAAAAATATTCAATACCGTCACTGTTATACAGTATAGTGTCCCCAAAATCACTTCACACATCAATGGTCTCCTGTTGGTTATACTACAATACTTAGTCTTGAAAAAAATGTGCTTTTGCATAGTTTTGGTGAATTTGTATTGGGAAAAATATTCCAAAAAATATTCAATATTCATGTGGGCACATGATCAGGATAGTACCACCTCCGCCTCATTTTGAGCCAGGAAAAACCCTGTAAAACAACATAACGGGTAGGTGAACTCTGCCATAACACCAGGAGCACAAACAAATGCCACACAATACATGCATACATCGCTGCACGCACGCACGCACGCACAGGTCAAATCCCCCACAGCGTTCACTTAATGACTATTGTGTCGTGCAGGCATGAAACCCCCAACTGCTCCACTGGGCAGCTCCCAGTGGCCAACAGTACAAGACTGTGGTTGTATTGGGCAGGGTGTGGTTGAAACACAGTAGCCTACTCAGCAAATATAAAAGCAATGTGTGAGGAAGAAGAAGGCCAGTTCACCTGAAGTTGTTGCAGCCCAGCACCACACCTACGATGTTCTTGCCGATATCGTGGACATCCCCCTTCACTGTAGCCAGAATGATGGTGCCCTGATAAGGATCCTGGAGAGCGTGAAGAGCAGGAGGAGGATGAAGATGATGAAGAGGAGGAAGGCAAAAGACAAAAAGACATTCTTAACCTCAGTGGGAAAATAAAGGTTAAATTTAACAAGTCCATATGTACTGAAGACTAACCATCTCCTCAGTTGCCCCTGAAGCTGCTATCATCTCCTCTCTCTCCTTCTCCATGAAGGGAATCAGATAGCCCACCGCCTTCTTCATCACACGAGCCGACTTGATCACCTGCAAACACAATAGGACCTATTATAACTGTAGAGCCCGCTTTGGGCTAATCAGTATATATATTTTTTTAAATGCTGGAACACAGTAGTGAGATGCATCATTCCAAGCTTCAACAAAACCTGAACGGTGGTGTCTGAGATATTGCATGTGATTGACAAACAAACCACTGGAAAGGGACATGAATATATATCTTAATATATTGTAAGAAACAATCTGTGACTTTCTCAGATAAACAGATGTCAATTTTGCTACTCTTTACCACCAATTGATATAATACAATAGTGATTCAACCTATAGCCCATTCATGAAAGCTTTTACATTTGCTTTGCTAAACACCTGGTGTCGGGTAGGTATGTCAGGGAAACATCCTCTTGCACACTGGAAATGATGCAGTCTACATTTCCAGTTTGTTTGGAATAAAACTGGGTAGTGAGCAGGCACAACGATAGCCACTGTAGCTGAGCAGAAACATAAACTACAGAAGCTCACCAACTTCACCAACAGAAAATCTAAGGAAAAAGAGACAGTACTGGCCACACTGTTTACCTAACAAGTGATCTCTGGGTAATGCAGTGCAGCAACGAAAAAAATCTTGCAGATAACCACTTGAATGCATTTAAATGTATGTATTTTTTCAGAGTGTGATCCCATTCCTTTAGCAAGAGTTTGTGACATTGTACCTGCGGCAGAAACATCTTCCCAGCTCCAAACAGATCTCCCACCACCTTCATGCCATTCATCAGCGGGCCCTCGATGACATGGAGGGGCCGAGAATACTGGTCGACGTTGGAGCGACACTCCTCGGTATCCTCCACCACGTACTTCTCTATGCCCTGAACACAAACACACACATACACGTACACACACACACAGACACCAACAATAACAGTGGATTGGGCAGAACAGCGGAATATTAATAAGACATGAAACATATGAAAGAAGGTAGTAGGTCGAATCGATTGGATGGTTTTTATTTTTATTTTGGGTTACAGCGAACGGACTGAGGATCCTTCAAAATGTTTCCCACGTAAAACAGAATGGTGTATAGGGCCCACTTAGTTTCAGATTTCATCATTTCATTAAAAGAGCAAGATATAGTTTTGAGGATACAGAAAAAATATGGCAAAATATTCAATTTAAATATGTTGAATGATGAAAAGCTCATTAGAAACTGGCATCAATTTAGGACTCGTTAGAATCAGAAATCGCTTCAGAAACGATGGCGGAAGAGCCATCGAGGAGCCAACTGACAATTGAACATGAGTCATGGTAGTTTTTTTACTGATGCAGGAACATAAGATGCACAGTAAAAGTGCATCATGAATCAAGTATCATATAAATATCTTGTAAAGGTCCTAAAAAGATCTTTTGAAGATATTTTTAAGAAATTTTTATATGAAGATTCTATTACGGTCTTTTAAAACCCTATGAAGATCTTGTAAGATGCTATCAGAATCACTAAATATCATTTAGATCTTTAAAAATCGTATGAAGATATGTGAAGTTCCATATAAGATCTGTAAAGATCCTATGAAGATGTTAAAAGATTCTAACCAAATATTTAAAGATCCTACCACCAAAATCTAATCAGTAGTGAGTGTTTGAGTTGAGTGTTGAGGTCATCTTACCTTGATGAGTGCATACTCCAACCTCTCCTCCACACTTCCTTCTCTCCACTCATCTGTCTGAACCACTTTCTTTGCACCTTTCACATTGTTCTGTTAACAAGAGGAGAGGAATCAACATCTATTATTGTTACACATATTAAAACATTAAGTATTTGACAGTGGTGTGTTGTGTGTGTGTGTACCTGCGCATAGGCCAGTAGTTTGTCGGTAGCGTCAGCATCTCTGTTCCAGATCAGGTTCTCACAGAGTAAAAGCAGCTCTTTATCAATGTCATCGTACACCGGCAGGTTCCCCGCATTCACTATTCCCATATCCATACCGTCCTGGGAGAGGGAATGGGGTGAGTCAGTGAGTGTGTATGTTTTGTGTTGCTGTCATCGCACACAAGCAGGCTTCCACTATTTACAATGTACACATCCATATATCTTAGCATAAGAGATAGCAAAGAGAGAATATGTATGCATTATGTCGCCATGCCAAAGTAACCCAGCTATTTCCCATGCTCTGGTTAAGGTCTTATTCAGGTTAATCTGAGTTTGAGTCTCCCTGTAGCCATGGATAAACCAGTTAACAGAATATTCTTCCTCCATCTCTGATCTCTGAGCAATAGCTTCCTTCTGATACAGGGGAAAGAAATGAGGATCTCAATAGCATTGGTGTTTTTAAGTCTCCCTGCTCAAGTCAAAGTCATGTCGGAACTCTTTCAGGTTTTTCTGAATGCCAGTAAAATCTCATATGCTACAATCAATCTTTAATTTAATTTTTAAATTTAATAAATTAATAATAGACTATTATATATTTTTTTTCTTTCTGTATTCATAAAAGTAAAAAAAACATACACACAAACATATACAATACAAAAATACAATAGCAGTGTTAATGTCTTGCTTAAGCCGAGATATAACGCAAAGTGTGTGATTTTTGTGTGTGTGCCAACTGTAACCCTAAACCCAGTTGACAAGAGTGACAGTGTGTGTGTGTGTTTGTACCTTGATGGCGTGATATAGAAATGCTCCATGCATTGCTTCTCTGATGGCCTCCATTCCTCTGAAGGAGAAGGACAGGTTGGACAGACCTCCACTCACCCTGGCTCCTGGTAATGTCTCCTACACACACACACACACACACACTTTAATATATAACCCTTCAAGCAGGAAGATTGATTGTGTTATGTAGTCAACATAGAACTGTCAGTATGTGCCATGATGCACGGAGAACAACAGTGAAGGGAATTTCAATATCTCCATAAAGGTTGTGACAGGCTTACTGATTGGTTAACTAGGCCACACTGTATATTCGCTGATGTGAGGTGATTCAGCACCTCCCACACAACGACATCAGTTTACTCTTGGGAAAAACTTTTGTTTGTGTTGGAAGTGCTCTCTTCAACTCTTCCATCACCAAATTGTCAAAGCTCTGTGGCAGAGAGCGCACTGCATTTAAAGGGAAGGAAAGGGTGATTTGATTGGTCATGACTGAAGCCAGACCCACCACACCTACTCATAATGTATTCCTAATCCATCCCAGTTTCCAACTGTGCCACAGGTGCGGTGCATGCATCTTGCCGCAAAATTACCAGAAAACAGCCGCCTTTGACCACGCTTTGTGCCATTGATTCATGAAGTTGCACATAGTTGCACTCACTCCAATTATGTATACATGTTACCTTGATAAGCTTGGTGGCCCTGATGAAATGGATGGCGTAGTCATTGTGTTCCTCCATGCCAGTGCCGATGGTGAGGATGTTGGGGTCAAAGATGATGTCGTTGGGGTCAAATCCCACTTTATTGACCAGCAGCTGGTAAGCTCGAGTACAGATCTCGACCTTACGCTCAGCATCTGTGGCCTGCAGAATAGTGGACAGCAAGCCTGTCAGTGTGTGCGTGTGCATGCATATGTCTCTCTCTCTCTCTCTCTCTGTGTGTGTGTGTGTGTGTGTGTGTGTGTGTGTGTGTGTGTGTGTTTGCCTCCTGACCTGCCCCTCCTCGTCGAAGGCCATGACCACCACAGCGGCTCCGTAGCGCCTCACGGTGGCGGCTCTGTTCAGGAACTCCTCCTCCCCTTCCTTCAGACTGATACTGTTCACTATACACTTCCCCTGACAGCACTTCAACCCCGCCTCGATCACTGAGAAGTTAGAGGAGTCGATACACATAGGAACCTGGGGAGGAGGGGAGGAGGGGAGGAGGAGGAGAAGGTAAATTCCCTTTCCTGGTTTAATGAGCAGTTCAAATTATTCAATTAGATATGAAAACATTATTCAACAACATTATGAAATGGATAGTTATTCAAAAACAATATGAAAATTAAATGAAACCACACAATTTAAGATTATGGTCAAGACTGAGGAAAATAAAAAATTGGAGATTCCCAGTTTTGCATCCCCACATTTTCCCCATTTCACATTCTCACTAACAATATGGACGACAAATTTGAACCGTGTTGAACCGTTGTCCTTTGGTCGCCGATTTGAATACTCAGTTTGCAGGTATGCTGGTTGCTAAATTTAGAAGGCTTCAATTCACTATTCTCAAAAGTAATTTATGAATTGATCAACTCTACACTCTAGAGCAGTGCTTCCCAATCCAGTCGTCAACTACCCCCTGTGCTGCAGGTTATAGCTCCAGCTCTACTCAGGCACACCTGAACCAATTAAAGTATCATGAAAACTTGAAGCCTCTAATTGGACAGAGGGTCCTTGAGGACTGGATTGAGAACCACTGCTCTAGGGTGCTATAATTAAAGGTAAAAGCTTTTACACTTTGAAAGACTGTAACTCCCACACCTGAGTATGATTGATGAGAAATTTGCTACACATATTCTCCCGTTATCGCCACAAAAATCCGCCTAGCGTTTAATAAAACGATGAAGAACATTCTTCTGAGGCTTGTGCATGAAGATAGACGAACTGGGGATAAATGGTTGGACCCTCTGTTATTTGCAGTGTGGAGAGTACCCCAGGACTCCACATGCCGGGGCAGCTGTCATTACATTACATTACAGGCATTTAGCAGACGCTTTTATCCAAAGCGACTTACAATAAGTGCAATTAACATAGGTAGGCAAGAGAACTACTAGTCACCAGAAATCGTAAGTGCATTTCCTTCCTAAACAAGCATCTAAGAGCATAACCAGTGCTAAGGTAAAAGTGCAATAAGTTAGCTACCTACTTTTTAAACAAATGAGACAAATAAGTGAAGTAAATAAACAAGAGCTAAGACAAATAAGTGAAGCATATAAGCATATAAGCAAGTGCTAAGACAAATAAGTGAAGGCAAATAAGTAAGTGCTAAGAGGAAGGGTCAGGGTAGTGTTTCCTGAAGAGGTGGGTTTTCAGCCTGCGGTGAAAGATGGGCAGCGACTCTGCTGTCCTGACATCAGTGGGGAGGTCATTCCACCACTGTGGGGCCAGGACAGAGAACAGCTGTGACCGTGTAGATCGGCCGCAGGGGCCTCTGAGCGACGGGACAACCAGTCACCTTGAGGCAGCAGAGCGAAGTGGTTTGGGCGGGAGTGTAAGGCTTGACCATAGCCTGGAGGTGAGAAGGAGCTGTTCCTTTCACTGCCCTATAGACTAGCACCGGGGTCTTGAACTGGATGCGAGCTGCTACAGGGAGCCTGTGTACAGTAGAGAACGGAGCAGGGTAGTTGTGTGGGAGAACTTGGGATGGTTGAACACCAGATGAGCTGCAGCTTTCTGAACAAGTTCCAGAGGTCTAATGGCAGACACCGGGGCACCAGCAAGGAGGGAGTTGCAGTAGTTCAGGCAGGAGATGACAAGAGCCTGGATGAGCACCTGCGCTGCCTCGTCAGTGAGGAAGGGGCGAATCCTCCTGATGTTGTCGAGGAGGAATCTGCAGGAGCGTGTCTCTGATGCGATCTTTGCCGAGAACGACAGTTGGTCGTCCAGGATCACACCCAGATTCCTCGCAGTCCGAGTTGACGTCACCACAGCATTATCAATGGTGATGGCCAGGTCTCGGTGCGAACAACCCTTCCCCGGGAGAAACACCAGCTCAGTCTTGTCCAGGTTGAGCTTCAGGTGGTGCATAATCATCCACTCCGAGATGTCTACCAGGCACGCAGTAATGTGTGCCTCCA
>CABFOQ010052593.1:13330-29430 GCA_900660455.1 Gephyroberyx darwinii
CACGTATTGCTACATGCCTGGCAGACATCTCCGAGTGGATGTCGATGCACCACCTGATGCTCAACCTGGACAAGACTGAGCTGGTGTTCCTCCCGGGGAAGGCTTGTCCGCACCGAGACCTGGCCATCACCATTGATCAATGGTGATGGCCAGGTCTCGGTGCGAACAACCCTTCCCCGGGAGAAACACCAGCTCAGTCTTGTCCAGGTTGAGCTTCAGGTGGTGCATAATCATCCACTCCGAGATGTCTACCAGGCACGCAGTAATGTGTGCCTCCACTTGTGGCAGAGGTGGGAAATGACAAGATCAGCTGGGTGTCATCGACATAGCAGTGGTAGGAGAAGTAATGGGAGTGGATAACAGAACCAAGAGATGTTGTGTAGAGGGAAAAAATAAGAGGAGGTGGCAGAAGTACACACATTCTTTACTCAAGTAGAAGTACAGATTCTTATGTAAAAAGACCGGTAGAAGTAGAAGTACCGATTCAACTTCTTTACTTAAGTAAAAGTCAAAAAGTACAGGCTCTGAAATGTACTCAAAGTATAAAAGTAAAAAGCAATAGTATCCCTCTACCGGCTGTTTCTGCGCAAAGCTAACTGAACCTCACATCATATTAATATAATTTGAAGACTATTAAACTTCGCTCCAATGTGCAAATCAGTTTTCAACGTCAGCAACAGAACTCAAAACATTATGATCAACACAAGAATACACTTCAGGTCTAATGAAGCCTTAAACTATTGTTAGAAATTCCCTCATCTCTACAGAACTACCAAAATCTTTTGTTCAGCCTCAGTAGAAGCTGGTCTTGCTGCTCTGAATCTGCTCCGTCGGCAATGTTGGCTGGTTCACTTTCATCCATGTCGCTACTAGTTCTCCCTGCACGGACATCACATTCACTAGACGTCTTTTCTCTGCGGTCAACTCTCCCTCTCTTGTCTACGTCTTTTACATCGTTTTCCTGTTGTTACGTCTGTGGTAATGATGGCGCAATGACACAAAAATAAAAGAATAATTGATAATTCCCCTCAAATGCATTAAAACTAAAAGTAACAAGCCTGTTTTGAAAATGTAAGGAGTAGAAAGTACAGATATTTGTGTTAAAATGTAGGAGGTAAAAGTAAAAACTTGTCCGAAAAAGAAATACTCAAGTAAAGTACAGATACCTGAAAACTCTACTTAAGTACAGTAACTAAATATTTGTACTTTGTTACTTCCCACCTCTGCGAGGTGACGTGACCATAAAAATCATTTTCGATGACACATCAGTTTCTTTTGAGTCATGGTTTTTGAAATGAAAGGTCTCACCATTCAGAACGATATATCATTCCAGGAGTCCTGCTTATCCTGAGGCAGACAGGGTGGACGCCAAGGAGAGAGCCAAGTCCCCGAGTCGCCTATCCTTGAAGAGTGATAGGTCAATGGGCCTTCCTCCGGATCTTAGCCCTGCCACTATAGAAGACAGGTAAGATTTGTAAGTTGTGATTTCTGCCTGCCTTGAAACTCAACCATGTTTGCATTATTTACAAAGGAACAGAGAGTTAAGCTACCCTGTCCTGGTAGGGGGATCCCTCTCTGAGTAGCCCCTCCCAAGGTTTCTTCCATTTTCCTAAAAGGATTTAGGGAGTTTTTCCTTGTCCTCTGTGAGGGTCTAAGGTTGGGGGATGTCGTGTATTAACCATTTAGTGTTTTCACATGTTGGGCACTGTGAAGCCCTTAGAGACTGTAACGGTGATTAAGGGCTATACAAATAAAATTGATTTGATTTGATTTAAGCAGTGAGCTAGCTCATCAGTTAGATTTGTTACATTACATTATATGGGATACATACTTTTTTGGTACTCAAACGTCAAGTAAATGTTTCACAGCTAACTTGAATAACAGTAAACTTGTCTGTTATCGTTAACGGAGTTTAGTGACAGCTTGGTTAGTAGGTTAAAAATACTGAAGTAGGTGTATTGCTAACGTTACTGCAGTCGCTCACTTTGACGGTATAACATTATTGTGTGAGAATTCGCTTGGGGCAATCATTTGTAATAGATATGCAGTAGTAATGTAACAAAACAAACAAATGAAACACATTATTTTATAAAACATGTTTAATATATTTATATATTATACTATACACATGGTCGCTCTTGGGCGATTTCTGAAATTCTGATGTCCCAGTGGTCTCTGGGAAATGTAGTGCAAAGCAATGGTCGCTTATCACCAAAGATGTCCCCAAAATAAAAATAAAAACAAGAATCTTGCGGATTATCACTTTAACAGCTAAGTTGACCAATGGGACAAAGGTCTCACCATTCAGAACGATATATCATTCCAGAAGTCCTGCTTGTCCTGAGGCAGACAGGGTGGACGCCAAGCATCAGGAGAGAACCAAGTCCCCGAGTCGCCTATCCTTGAAGAGTGATAGGTCAATGGGCTTACCTCCGAATCTTAGCCCTGCCACTATAGAAGACAGGTAAGATTTGTAAGTTGTGATTTCTGCCCTGGCACCCTGTGTTCCTTGAAACTCCACCACGTTTGCATTATTTACAGCGGAATAGCGAGTTAAGCAGTGAGTTAGCGCATCAGTTAGATTTGGTCCATTAGGTTTCAAGTTTCCAGTTTATTGTCACATACTAGATAACAACGCAAACATCATTACCAGCAGTGAAATTCTTGTCCTCTGGGTCAACTCAACTTAACACGGTAGTTAAAAATAAGTCAAATAAGTAAAAAAAATAGGTAATAATACAGTCAGACAATAAGTAAATAAGTAAGTATCAAACAGAATAAGGTGCAAAGTAATAAGGTGCAAAATAAAATATAATAAGAGTAATAATAGAGATATTTACAGAGTGATTATAATTATATAGTGATAGTGATTATAATATAATTACATTATGTTATACAGTATACATTATATTTATAATAGTGTACAGTTTGGGGTAGTTTATTACTGGGCAGGAAGGTGCACGCAAGATGGAATCTAGCTTCATCTTTCTTTTAGTGAGAAAGATAATATAAGTCTTTATATAAGCAGACTTGTCACCAGTTTGAATGAATATATAAAAACTCCCCTCCCTTAACAACTACTCTTGAGCAAGGCATTTGCTCTCAATGTCCAAATAGAAGACTGTGGTTGTACTGGGCAACACACAAGTGTGGAACTGTATGGATGAAGCAGGGCGTTGCAGGAAAAGAGCATGGTCAACTTTTCCTGGATAAATGAAGGTTGAAATAAAATAAAACTAGTAATAAAAAATACAGACAATCATACAGATTTCCATAGAGCCTGAATCAAAGCTTTTCAGATGTGTAGCACAATGTGCCCCATGACTGATATCCCAGACCCATTAAGACACCCTTATACTGTAATTTCATTAAGTTTATTCATAAATGTATAAGTGGAGGTAACTAATAAAAACATTGAGGGATTATCACATTATAATTAAATGTACTCACTGTTTTGTACCTACAGGACATTAAGACCAGATGTAACACAATTGTCTGGTGGACTGGCACGGGCAAAAGCGGTATGTTAAAGCCTCTCACTTATCTTAATTCTAGGAATTACTCAATAGGCAGCAATGACCAGACTGATGATACTGACAATATTGTATACAATACAGTATTGTAATTCCAATAATACTAATACATCAACATCTTTCTTTTATTTATACCACTGGCGGTGCAGAGAAGAAATTACCTTGATGAATTCCCACTAATGATTGAGGACTGGAGCAAGCAGCATGTGAAAGATTGGCTGATCAGTAGTCTTAGAGTCCCACAGCAGATTGCACAGAAACTCTATGACCAGGAGATGTCAGGAGCTTGCTTGGTGTCCTTTGGGAAACAAGACCTGTTAGAATTAGGTGTACCACCAGCACCGGCAATCCAAATCATACGACAGGTAGAGAAGTTGAATTCAGAGAAGAGGATACCAGAGAGTCATCATGAAACCAGAGCAGGTCTGGATGAATCTATGGAGACTAAAACTGTTTCATCAGACTCTGGATTTGAAAGTCTAAGCTCTACAATGTTTTTATTGCAGACACTAAGAAATAAAATAAAAACTGTAACAGATGTGAAGACAACAGATGACAGGAAAGTACATAGTGAAAATACTGAGGAGGCAACATCTCTACACATGGGGAGGCCAATGTATCTGACTCGGTCTTTTGACAAAAGCGACACATCCTTCATTTACACACAAAATGACATTCTTCCTCCTGTAGCCGGTCCAAGCAATCTCCTTGACCCTGTGCATGAGTTCCAACTTCTGCCTAGTACAAAAGAGGCCAGTGAAAGAGAGATCCTTTATGAATTCACAACGGCTGTATTCTGTTTTGCTGCAAGCTGCATGAATTCACGCACCAATGGTACTATTCATTTTGGAGTGAATACCCAGCCAGGACAGGCACACGGTCAGGTAATTGGGCACAACATCAGCTCTTTCACTACATATAATGAGGCATTTGAATCGTGTCTGAAGGAGCATTTTGAAGAACACACACATGCTGCCAGAGCGTGCATCAGGCCTCCTAAATTCTTCCAAGTTCGCTGTCAAGATGGAACAACTTCCGACAAATGGGTGATTGAGGTTGATGTAGTGCCAACATATTCAGAAACGCAAGAGAATATTTTCTATACTTTCTTAAATATTGCATCAGCAGAAAAGGAGCAACATTGCAAAACTCAATGTCTGTTTGTCCGGGACGGCCCCAGGGCGGTCAACATTTTGGCAGATCCTAATCCTCGGATAGTCCAGGAGAAGATGAAAAGTATGACTGATAAAGTCAAATCTTGGGCATCAGCACGCAAATCAGCAGAAGAGAGAGATGAAAAGCACCCCACTCAAGGCCACCAGGGCCAAAGGCTTAAACAATTGATAACTCATGGAAGAGACACATTGGAGAATTCCCTTAACGTCATTGCTGTTACCGACAAATGTCATTCAAGCCAACTGGAGCACTTGGCTTTTCTCAAAGAGATGAAGTTGTTTGCAGTACTTGAGTTTGACCCAGAGTCTGACATTGATGGATCTTGCAGTTTTTACCGAAAGGATCATGTAGCTAATCTGCACTACCCACGGATGTACAGCACTCAGGACAGTGTATCCACTGTCATTGGAAAGCTGAACCTATTCAAGCAAACAAGTTGGGTGTTCTGCAATGGACGGGTGAATGAGGAGAGTGAGATGGACAAACCATTAACACCTAGCGAATGGCTGAAGAGACGCTCTGGAGATATCAACAACATGGTTTCATTTCTCGGCAATCCAGATCTGCTTTCTAAAGACAGATTACTGGTGGTCTTTATTCTTCACTCAGTGGTTACTGACATCTCAAGCCCATTTATGGAGACCTTCTGTGCAATCTATCGCACATTAGAAGGGGACGACAATATGTTGTGCATATGCAAAGATGTCACTGTGTTCAGCCACTGGAAGCAACTGATAGAAACTCGCTGTAAAGTGGACATCACCAATAAATGCATCTATGAACTGAGTCTGAATGAAATCAATAGCACCATCACAAAGCTGAAAGACCCTCAAACACGGTCTTCTAGCAGATACCTACCATCCTCAGGCTCAAGCTCAGTCCTCCTGACAAAAAAAGATGAGGAGCTGATGACTGTTTTGGACATCTTAATTCAAAATGAATGTGAGAACACAGAAATCGAAACAAATGAGTCTTTTCACCAGTTCAAGTTGAAAACAGAGGAGGACTTTTACAGAGGAGGACAAGTTACATGGTGGAACTTTTACCTTTCTGAGAAGCCAGGCTGCCTGCCATTCATCAAACGACACAAATATGATGAACTATATGACTTGATCACTCCAGCAGAGAGGTACACATCTCCATGTGTCATGATTAATCTTTTTCATCACCCGGGTTGTGGTGGAACAACCCTAGCAATGCATGTTCTTTGGAACTTGAGGACTAAATTCAGATGTGCCATTGTGAAAAACAACATGGCACCAAATAGGGAAATTGCTGTCCAAGTCACAAACCTCCTGACATATGGCAAACAGGATCAGTCAGGCTACACACCTGTTCTCCTTTTGGTGGACAACGGGGATGATGTAGAGGACCTAAAGCAGTGCATCCTGGGGGTGGCCAGAGAAAAAAAAAGACATGACAGTCTAATGGTAATCATATTGAACTGTGAGAGAACCCAGTTCCCTGATGAGAGCTCCAGGAAAAGCCAGATTGCAAATGTGTCTATCACCAACAAGTTGTCCACGAAAGAGCAGAGTTTGTTTTTGGAAACACATAGACAACTCAAGAATTACCATGAAAAACTTGAAACCTTCTATGCCTTCATGATCTTGACCAATAATTTCAGTGAGAATTACATCAAGAAAGTGGTGAACAACATTCTTAAAGATCTGGACACCACAACCAAACAGGGAAAGTTGTTCTCCTTCTTAGCTTTGCTGAACACCTATGTCAATGGATCCTACATGTCACTCTCTCTGTGTGAAGAGTTAGTGGGTATAGGGAAAGCCCAGTGGAAGAGAGAAACTTTTGAAGAAAAAATGAATCCCTATTCAACATTGTTGATCAATTTCATTGTTGAAGAGCATGGCACCTATCAAGCAGTACGGTTCTTACACCAAATGATTGCCAGTAACTGTCTTCAAGTCCTTACCCAGAAACACAAGCTTTCTCTGGCTGAGATAGCAATTAACCTGTTGCACTGTGACTATCTCTACAAATCATGCATGGGGAAGGATATCTTGGTCCAAAACATCCAAAGTATGCTGATCACACGTCACAGAAAAGAACAGGGAGATGACAAAGACACATTGTTCTCTCCTTTGATTGAGCATATAAATGAGGAGGGACCTGACAAAATCAAAGAAGTCTTAGAAAAAGCAACATTCAGATTTGACAAAAGTGCAACAGTACCACAAGCATTGGCAAGACATTTCTACCTGAAAGAGAAAGACTTTAAATCTGCACTCCATTGGGCCAAGGATGCACAAGAGAAAAATTCAAATTCCTACATTGCAGACACAGTTGGACAGGTGTACAAGAGCCAACTCAAAACACAAACTGAACATCCTGAGTATCTCACTCCTGATGTGCTTGATCAATGCTTAAAAATAGCATTCAGTGCCATTAAGGCATTCAAGGAGTCACAGGAACTTGCCAAGAAGGACGAAACAGTAGTTCAATTTGATCTGCACAACAGAAAGAAGCAAAGGTCCTACAATACATCAGGCTATGTAGGAGAGACAGAGGTCATGATGATCCTTTTTGAGGTTATTAAAGTTGTTCCTCCTTTCAATACCAATGACAGACATAAGAGGGATAAAATGCTACAATTCCTCAATGGTCAAACAAACAGTTTTGAAGAAAGCAGCAATCCAACTGACAAACAGTTTATCGCTGTCCTGGAAAACCATGAGAGATTTCTGGTCTCTCTGAAGCCAAGGCTAAAGGAAATTTTCAGTTTCTTTGAGAACTATTTCACATACCTAAAGTCCAGGTCATTGGAGAGGGAGACAGCAGATGATAGACACAAACACAAGGTGTCAGAGTACTTTAAAAAGTATGTGCAGATATTCTGTAATTCAGAAAAGGAGAAAGCATCCGAAAATGCCAGCAACCCCAAAATGAGTATACATCAGCAGGTAGTGGATCAGAGGTTCTATCTGGAAGTAAAACGAGCTGGCTCATTTGCTGGGATCCTGCAGTGTTTGACAGAGAAAAGTGGGATTGAAATGGAGCACATTCTAAATAAATGGCAGTTTGTATTTGACAATGCACCACATAGGTACCGTGCAGGTATGTCAGACACTACCAACTTCATCCTGGCAAACATTGTTCTTCACAGCCTCAAGCCTACTTCTAAATTTCTAAAGAAATATGAGCAGTTGGTCTCCCTTCTCAATGAGGCACTGCAAAATGAGGGGACTCATTCAAACTGTACAGAGTTGTACTACCTCTCCATGCTGCTCATGTGGCCTACCAAAGACAGCATGTTTGAGAACTCGGCAACATACAAAAATATCAGTACCTATGTCACATCAGCCAAGAAATCATTTCACCGTCGCTTCTCTTTCATGTTTCCAGCAAGGAGTGCCATTGCTCACTTCTTCCTTGGGAAATCCAATGGACTGAAGAGAATCGTTTCAAAGGGGAAACTTGATCAAATTGTGACCTCTGCTTCAAAGCAACAATCCCCTTGCAGTGGCCCAATTAGCCAACCACGCAACCATCTCTGGCAGAGTGGAGCAATATGGAAAGAGCGTGAGGTCCAAAAGATGCTCTTACGGGTTAAAGGGAAATCAGAAAACTGTGACATTTATGTTCATTTTCCCGGCAACCTTAAGATACAAGTGCGTCCTGCTTACCTGGGTGGTATTCGCAGTGGTTACAGCCAGGAGGTAGTATCCTTCTACCTTGGATTCAGCATGGAAGGTCCTGTGGCCTATGATATTAGCTATGAAAATGACCCATAAGCACCTTCCCTGACAACAGATGTACACATCGGTTTGTATATACACAGTAACATAAAGGGTATTCACAAAATAACAGAAACACCACATGAAAAAGGACTTGAAATTTGAAAAAGAGTTTTCAAAGCAACATGAAGCAACTAATGTAGTTCCAAAGTCAATTAGCAAAGGGCAACAGTGGAGGCGAGTTGAAGCTCACTGACAGGGATTGACAGACACTCCATAGTTGCCAAACACCACAAAATTACAGCCACAAAAATGACCACATGATTGAGTTTGACAGTTTGAGTTTCACAAAGCTGGTATTTTTGACTGCCATTCAGAAAGTACTTGTATCCAAGGCCAACAAAAGCACAAAAGCCCTGAACAATAGAAAAAGTAATGTTCTTTCTAGCTATTACTAACAGCTGAGAGTTGGCACCACAGCTCTAAAACTGGTGGGGGCAAATTTGTTTGAGCATTTCCTGTAAAACATGTTTGTGTGGTCACAGGACCAGGAGCACCCTAGGGTGCAAACACTGTTCCCTCATGATGTTCCTATATTCCAAGATTCCATATTCCTTACACTGCTGGTTTCATGAGCAGCAGGATGAAGTTAAAAAAAACTCCTTCCATGGCCTTTCCAACCAGCAGATCTAAACATGATCAAACCTTTATGGGAGGTAGATTTCCACCTCCTTCATCCCTCACAGAAAGATCCAACATCCCACTACACAGTTTCAGGACTTGATGACAGCAGTACAAGGAGGACTGAAGGTGTTCTCAAGGGAAAGGGTGGTCCTAGTCCTTGTTAAATACTTGATATTCATATATTGTTAGGTGTTTCTGTTATTTTGCCTACCCCCCTATGTTAAAGGGGATTTTGAGAGAGGAAAGAAGGTTAGATTATTATAAACTATTATTGTAATTTAATGTGATTTATATTTTCATTTCGTTTTCATTCATTCATTCATTCATTCATTCATTCATTCATCCATCCAGTAGCTATTTTAACTTAAAAAGCAAAAATATATATATAATTTTAATGTTTTTCTTCAAAATGCCATGATGCAAGACTCATTTTGACTTTGTTGATGCAAATCATATCTGCTCTTGAGAAAAAGCAATTAAAATAATTGATGCATGCACTTTTGGTATTACATCAGACTTGCTCTGTCTTTCTAAGTGTACGTTTCAAATGTATTTTCAAAGTTTATTACATACCTTCAGTGGCATTACGGATATAAAATGTGTCAATTTTATATATATCATTTTTTACTATTTGATTAATCTGTTTATGCCATGCCTTAATGTATTACATACATTAAAGTCTATATACCAAAGAAAGAAATGTTATGTCTTTCTCTATTAAACTATTTACATTCTAAAAAGCTGCTTATTCAGTAGAGAATTGTTAATTTAACATGGATACAAAATATAATGGGATATTGTATGCAGCAATGATTGGAGCATGTTTGACTTCAGGTAGCCTACTAACGTAGATGTGTCATTCTTCACTATAGTTTATTTCCGGGTGCATTTCTTACCAATTTCAAATTCACTGCTGCTGTGTTTTGCAGCATGAATGTCGATACTGGGTTAACTTGGAATGAGAACCGTTCTCAGAATAACACAGCTGTTTCTAACGCTAAATATGAAAAAGTGTCAGCTTGTTTCTTAGGGAAAAGTGACAATTTCCCATCACCCCTTCCCTTAAAATATGGAGAGGAAGTTGAGATCTTTGGCTTTTTTGGGGCGCTCTGTCATTAATGTTGTCCAATGTCGGCCACTTGAAGAATAACAATACAGTATTTGTTGATTGTCATATTAAACCTTTTGTCTGTAAGCTACCAACATTTATCAAAGACACCTTTTAGACTTGTGTATTATAAAAGGGAACAACAAACTGGTCAGAAAGCCTACGGACAGAAACAATTTACTATATATGTGCAGTTATCCTCAATATATGAGAGATGCCATTCCTATTAGCTAGTTCCATAGAAAAGAAGAAACCTTAGCTTTGATTATCAAATGAAGATAATGAAATCACACTTCAAACAAAGAGGCTACAATGGAAAAAGTCTAAACAAGACCCTTGAAAAACTGTCCTCAATTTTACAGATCAATCTAATTAAATAAAGCTTTAGATCAGAAGGCATCAGCACATCCTGTGAACTGACCCGGTTGTGGATAGATTATTCGAAATAGCTATTAGCTATTATGGGATTGAGAAGGTGGTCTTGTCTCGTGACTTAAAGGAAGCACTCCTCAAAAGAGAGGACGATTGGATTTCAGAGCTCCAAATGAATGACGAACTTGACCTATCTGTATTTTTGTGAATTAAAAGTAGTGGAGTGACCTTATTATGCGATCTTCACATACTTATATTGTGCCAATGGCAAAATTGAATATTGAAAAGAGATTGTAGATTCATGCATATTTCTCATCTTTTAACTTTTTGCAGATGAAGAAATCATGTTTTGCATTATTGGGGTCTGGTCTCTCTGTCTTTCTTTTTCTTTCAATATGCACTTTATTGTGACATAATTCTTATGGTTGATGTAACTGAGGGTGGACTGATGGAATAAGTGCTGATTTTTGAAATTCAAATTCAAATTGCCCCTTTGACATTACATTAAAGCAATCTAATAGAATCTAACCTGATCTAGCATAATCTAATCCTACTGGAAAGACTTGGAAGGCGACTTTGAGAATTTTCGCCAAGGACTGACACAAGATTCTTCCTTTCCAGTTCTAAATTTATTTAGAAAAGTCAACAGAGACTGCTCTATTGGTATAAGAAAAAAAACAACAACATTGTCTACTCACCAATTGCATCCAATGGGTACTCATTAAATAGAAATTCACCCACACTGTTGAAAAGGCTGATCTAGAGAAGTTCATTTTTTTTATTCAGCAATATAGGTTTCCAAATATTAGGCTATATTACCAAGTTCAGAAGAAACACTATATCAATAATTACATTAAAGACATACATCTGTATTATATAAACAAGCATATAAACAAGGTGGTCGTTAAACAGCTGGAGTTTAGTTGGTGTTGGTGGTGTGGTCCTACCTTCCTACCTTTTAGCCTAGTTGTTATTTTTCTCATTTTATCTAGTTCTTTTTCTGTTGTTCCTTGGGTAAGGCGCTCTTAAATTAAAGTTATTATTATTATTTGCATAAAAACTTAGATTATCGGTCTCGATTATAAATTCAGTGGAATTTGTCATCAATATATATAAAAAACTCCTCCTGTCGTTCCTCTTTTCATATCTTTTGTGTTACTCTCTGTAAATAAAGCAACAATGCTGTAAATGAATGAAAGAGAGAATCCAGGGTTAGACCAATATAGGAGGCCGATATCGACCTTTCAGATATCAGCCAGTAGTGTCAACCACCTCCGATTCCGATGGAGGTTCATCCCTGACCACAGCTACATAAAAACAGTCTTGTAAAACTATTATTATTATTCTTTTTTTCATGTTAGTGTTATGTTAATCTAAAAAGTTAATTATGTTTTTGTAAATTAATTGTCATTTCAGGCCTAACGTATCCTTAAGAGTAAGAGTTCCCACTACCATTGAATAGGTGCAGTGGGTCGCCCTGCCTTTAGGAGCTACTAACCCACCTAAAAGCATTTCATAAGTATGGGGTTTCATTGCATGATGTGTTCCATGATGGTCTAAATGTTGTTTCAGAGAGTTTTCTACCCTGACAAGAATACAATTCTACTCCATATTATAGAACACTGTCCCATATCAGAATCCATGCAGATGTGACCAACGCAGTTCTCTAAACTGTAATTATGTATTTGTGCAAATGAACAAACTAGCAAAGTAAACCAACAGTATGCTCATGATCTGCTCTGTTGCAATGGGGTAATGAGATGAGGATGAAGATCTAGAGGATGAAGATCTGATGATAAACAATTGAATCTGGCGATGTCCATCTCACCCTTCATCCAAGATGCAGGAAAGTGTGGGTGCATCTTCATCATTCCTTATTGCAGAGGACTGGGTAAGCACTGTGCGATTCTATTACCTTAGTTTGAATCGGGTCGTTCATTTCACTGTGCCATTGCAACAGGGCAGATAATTAACGGAGCTTCATTCCTCCCAGATTTATTAGTGCAAGGGCTAAAGAATGGATGGATGGTGTCAGAAAAACTATCCATGAATGTATAGATGAGCACTCTGGCCTCCACGTCATAGAATGACACCAGTCCCTTGTCACAGTCCACGTAGATCCCAATCCGGGAGGGTCTGAGGTTGAATCCCAGGTTGGTTGATGGCTCTGTTCGGAAGGCATAGTCGGTCTGATCCCGCAGGCTGAGGAACCAGTAGCCGTTGGTGGGGCTCACAGTGATCTTGCCCTTCCGATTGACAGACCGGCTTGCCACTCCCAGGTCCCAGTCAGTCTTTCCTCCTACCTCCACCTGGAAGAGGAAGAGTGAGGCATGATGTTTATTGCATTGGCGCACACATTAGGATTAAACTGATATATTGGTCTGCTGATATATGGTGCTGATATTGGCCTTTTATGAAATAATCATGTCGTCCACAGCTGTTATGGTGGTTCGTCCCTGACCACAGAATAAATAAAAACTTGCAATAAAATTGCATTTTCTTTGCACATTTTATTTATTCATTTAATTGTTCAATGAATTGTTCAATTATGGCACAAAGGTCTGATGTTGCAGACCTTTGTGGCATAATCATAGTCATACAGAAGCCCAACTCAGATGTCAAAAAGAATGATACACTAACCCACAATTTCCTGTGGGAAATTCCTCCCTCCGATCTGTTGTGATGAAAAATATTGACTATCGACAGTTTCAGCCTAAAAATTGACTGTACTGTGCAAAAGTCTCAGGCACATGTAAAACAATTCTGTAAAGTGAAGATGCTTTCAAAAAGAAATGTTTTAGATATCACAAAATGTACTATCAAGAGTAATGTAAAACACTAATACAGAAAACAAAAAAATAAACATCTAAGACCAAATTTATATTTAAAAAATCTAGGTGTAAGACTTTTGGACAGTACTGTAGGTATCTGTATTGGCCTTCATATCGGTCTAACCCTAGTACAAACTAGTGCCCACCCTTTGGTGGGAATGTGCTTTGTATCTGGTGCTGTATCACACAATATGCACTTCATGGTGACACATTATACTGCTTATGGGTGATATAACTGAGGATTCACTGCTGGAATAAGTGCAAATTGTTTGCTAATGCCTCTCTGACATTACATTAAAGTTATCTAATCTAAGGAGACTTTGTGGAAAGGAAAGGAGTGACATAAGACTTCTTTTTAATGTAAATTTCCGACGCAGCGTAAATAAACTAGCATATGCTAAGTGGAATAATGATAAGGCTGCTACAAACCAGTGTCTCATTACATTTTGCAGTGCAACAGAAAATACTGAGAACTAAGACAAATACAGTTAATGCCAGTTTGGAAGAACGATGCTCAATGCTACAGTGAAGAACTAAGATTCAGTTAACAGTTGGGTCTGTTGAGGCTCTAGTGATTGAAGTTGACATTAAACTCTTGTAACTTAATTTGGGACATTCACATCAGTTCAAATTTTTAATATCATATACTATAAATGTTGTGGAACTGCACGTCATGTAAAGGGGGTTGAACTTAGTCACTTCCTGCATGTCGCCGTCCATCAACTGCTTACTGGGAATCCTCAGAATCAAAAAAAAAAGATTTTCATCCATGAAGTGTTGTATTGTATGTACATATGCATGCATACAGTTTATTACCTACCTCCCAGTAATGCCTTCCTGAGTTGAAGCCCTCGCGGGCTAGGACACAAACCACCCGGTCGAACCGCTCTGGGTTGTCCAGTACTGGTTGATACCGGTCGCCACAGCAAACCTGCTTACCGTCCACCGAAATGATGAGACGTGGGTGGGCCGTGTTGGGGTCTAACGTAATATCAGCTGACAGATTCAGAGAGAGAGATGGTTGGTGGTTAGGACAACGAACGGATTAAGGGTTGACAGTTACCACGTGTTCGCGCTGTGAGCAACTTGGCTGATGGGTCGCTCTATTCTGACCGATTGTGGGCGATGCGAGAGGCTTCGATTGTATCTATGCATTCCTGTAGTCTTTCAAATAAAAGAGGAATAAAGTAGAGAACTGGGGAAATCAACTCGCCCATTTTGCATTTGTCAGAACTAAAGCTCAGCTGTAGCTGATTTTTCTCATGTTGTTGACCATCCACACATCAGCCAAGTTCCCTGGTCTCTCAGTGACTTGGTGATCGTGTTGCTCACAGTGTGAACACACAGCAAATGTAAGGTTTGAACACTGGGGCATAATTTGATGTCAACTGAGAGATTAATGAATGAATGAATGGGAGGGATCAGAGATGGTTGGTGGTTAGACTGGTGAATGGTCGAATCAATGAACAATGGAATATCAGAACTGAGTGAATGCAACAAAATAAAAAAAATTACCTGCATATTCTTGAACCCTCCTCACCTCTGCAGAGAAGAAATATCATTCTGTATTTACTCCTGTATTTACTTTGATCACATTTTATTCACTTGAGTAAAAAAAGCAAAGAAACACACTTGAAATCAACAAGAAATTGCACTTCTATGAAACAGTAGGGAAGTAATTATGGGTGTAACAGAAAAAGTTATTGAGAAAAAGTCATTGGGAATCTTACTTGGGTTGGGCCTGAATACAGGTTGTTCCACTGGGGATCGCTTGCCTTTTAATGAGATGGAAAAAGTATTGTTCTGTTGATCCTTATCATGATCATATATGCACACGTCCATGAGTGTTTTTTGGTTTTTTTCTTTGCTTCAAATATCTAAGTTGAGTATTTAGTTTCACTTCAGGCCTGGGCGTAGACTTACAGAGCTCTGGTAATTTCTGCAACTCATCCTGAAAGCGCTCTATCATTTGAGTGACAGTCCTGAGAACCACTCCTGAGGTCAGATCAGACAGCACACTGGCATCTGACCAATCCTTGGTTTGCAGAGGACTGGAGAGGGTGGGGAAAGTCTGCAGAGAGAGATAAAAAAGGAAGAGATGTATTTAAAGGAATAAACAAAGTTTTTTGGGAGATTGGAACATAGACATAAAATCATCCATGTGTCCATGGGAGATTATTGGCTCTGGTGCTCCTTGTTAGCGTTTCAGCATACATTATATTGAGTGATGGTCTGCTCTGTGCTAACACTTCAGCATACACTATGTTGAGTGAGGCGACTAGCATTATCCAATGTAAAACAACTGACCTTTTAGTTCTAAAAGCTGTTTGTGTTTTTATTATATAGCCTGTAGACTGATACATTAATAAACGAAATATGTAGCCAGGTTTATTTTTGGAAGCATTTCAGGTGACCAACCATGTATTCATCCGTTGTACAATGAAATGATCTTTAGGTGTACACAGCTGTACAAAGTTTCCCATTCACCTCCTATGTGAACAGGGAAAGTAGTCCCTGCTAGTTCAAAACAACGTTATTTTTTTGGGAATATTTTACCAATTTCTTAGACAAAACCTCAAGAATTAGCTGTATATCATTTAAGATTACTTACCACTTTAGAGCTGTTAGAAGTTTTCATTTTCTTTTGAGATAAGGCCTACTAACACTCAACATAGTGGATGCTAAAGTGTTAGCATGGAGC
>CABFOQ010052594.1:17726-29823 GCA_900660455.1 Gephyroberyx darwinii
AAATCACCACCAGGGCATCACATTTCCAAGCAAACCCACACATCCACATCACCTGTGTTCCACCTCCATCACATTCTCCCTGTGTTCCAGGAGAAGCTCCAGTCCCTGGTGCTCCAGCTGACGGAGGAGGGCTCCCAGCTCCGCTCAGCCCAGCAACACCAGCTCTCCAGCCTGAAGGCCCAGCTTCACGCCCAGGCCTCAAGCCAGACCACAACCACCCAGGAGGAGCTGACCCAGTGCAAGAGGCACTCCTGTGGGGACATCCAGCAGTATATGCAGGGTGGACTGAAGGCGCTGGAAGACAGGTGCTGTTATTGTCTGAGTAATTAAAAATCCTGTTATTTTTATTTAGTTTCATAAGCCATACGTACATACATACATTGTGATTTACAGCAAAACAAACATTGCAATTTCAACCACATCTGAACATTAGAATCCCACAGCAAACATTCAGGGAAATCAGCAGTTAACATCTCATACTTTTATTCTAATACCCAGTTTTTGATAGAAACACATTAGTATTGTTGATGGTTCCCATGGCCCAGGTATGAGCCCATGCTGTGTGCTCTGCTGAAGAGGAGGGAGGCAACAGCCGGAGCCCTGCTGAAAGCCAAAGAGCAGGCCCAAGAGCTGAAGGCCCAGATAGGGCCCCTGAGGGAGGAGAGCCAGAAGCTGGTGCTCCAGAGGATCTGCTTGGAGGAGAGACTCAAACTAATGCACATACAGAGGAGAGAGGATGTGGAACTGTATAAGGTAAGCAAGACCACAGGGAAGGGTGGATGGATCAAGATAATGGCAGATGAAAATGTGGTCAAAGTGATAGAAAGCAAAGAGATGAGTAACAGACAGAGGGATGTATGGGAAAGGAATAAGGGAAGGAAGGGAAAAGAGGTAAGATGAAGAAGTACCATGATGCAACTGGAGGATCTGGGTTCAAGCATCCACCCTTCTGTCCTCGAGCAAGACACAAAGCCCCTACCAGCTCCAGAGATGCTGTTCTGTAGCTGACCTCTGACCTCCCTGGGGGCAAGCGACAAGATAATTTCCCTCTAGATAACAAGAAATCCCATTAATACTATATATTATTATTCAAGGTGGCATCATTTTGCAAGTCTTTGGTTGTACGTTTCTGAAACCCCTGATGCATTCAATACTCTTACAGGAGACAGTATATTATCTGGAGGAGAACAGTAGAGAGATGAAGACAGAGCTAAAGGTTCAGAAGAAGAAAACCAAAGAGATGGAGGAGCTGAAAGACAGCCTTACCAAACAACTCCTCCTTTACAGGTAAGACATTCTGACTGCATCCTTCAGAATAAAGTCCATACTTTAGCAGATTAAAAGCCCTAATTAAAAGGTTTTTCTTACAGGGCTGCCATTGAGGACCACAACAAGTGTGACCATAATGAGGAGAAAACATGACTGCATGCTCTTCCTGATGTAAATCCATTGGATTTCTGTGGTTCCTTTAGTAACATTTAGTTTCTTTTATCAAAAACGTAGCAAGCTCCAGTGGATCAGTGGAAGAACAGATAAAGGCACCTTTGGATGCAAAAATAAACGAACCCCCACAGGTTTCTGGAACGCTCTGCAAACATGAACCAGATTGCCGCTTGTAGAAAAGGTTTTGTTATGAATAAAGGGTTTATGCCTTCATTGAAACCTGAGTGCTGCTGATGAGTTAATAACGGTGGTAAGAGGCCAGTGAGGGGTTGTTGTACTTATAAGGGCAATGTGGCTGGAAATCTAAACAGTGGGACAGAGTAATAGAGTGAGAGTAAGCTCAGGTGACAGAAAAGGAGGACAAAGTCACACCAGACTCAACATAATAAAGGTCTGAGCACATCCATGGTGTGATGGAGCATATCCCAACTTAACCAACTGTATCCCTAGTTGTTTAAAAATACTTCTAAGCTTAGCAAGACACTTTGAGCTTATTAGAATAGGTATGTGATGCATGGATATTAAGAAATGTTCCTGACAATGAGTGAACCGTGCACGCAAAGATAAAAGTGGAAAACATTTTATTAACAATGCAACTCACTGTACAATTGCAAAATATTGGACATAGAAAAAGTTCTAATAAACTACATCACAACGACAACATTTAGATGACAAAGATACGACTACGGTGAGGGAAGGTCACATTTCAATATCCTGATTCATTCAAAAATTTGGTTTTCACTTGGAAACTTTTGACTTGAGCGATCGATTTGCAAAAACATTTATTTGCAGAAAAGGCTGGTGTGAAAATCAGTCAAGAAAAATGAGGTGTAGACTTGACTGAAACAGTGTGAGGCACATTGCAGACTACCTGCAATATGCTACCATAGAAAACCCAGTAAAAGCACTGAGTGGTTTAGGTTGGACTGCATTTAACTTCAAATGTGTGTTATGTTCTGCAATGCTCCCAACATGTGAGGGGAGTTGTTTACACTATAAAAATCATTGAAAACACTAGCGAACTGTCAGTTAGTGCTTCTGCTTTGGGCTGTCAGTATGATAGCCACATTAGAACCTAGAAAGCTGTTTATATTTACCAAGTACAGGCTAGAGCATTTGAAGACAGTGTGTAAGGGAAAGCCAATTGGATTAGAAAAATACACCTTTTATAATGCAGTACAAAGATACAGATGCGATTCCTCAGGCAATAAATTACTTAATTCAACCTCCAAGGGAGAGTTCTTCGTAGTAGGTATTGAATAGGGACAGGGGCTAAACATAAATACATCTTCTCCTGTCCTGAGTTCCTTCATGTATGCTGATTTGACACACAATCTGTCCCATCAGTAAAGAAGAGCGGGTTGGGAAGAAGTAGTTGAGTGAAACTATCAAGACGGCCCGTTGGCAGTATGTGATGGAGGTGTTACGCTGTGGCTTCGGGGTCTGTCGAACCCTCAGGATCTTCATCGTTGTAGATGTTCTCGGCCTACAGGGAGAACCAGTGTGTGAGACGTTCACCCATGTAATGTCAGGGTTGTTCAACATATATTCAAGTCAGTGACATTTGCTGATTGCTGGAGCAGGACAGCCAAAAAACGGCGAGGTACTGGAATTTGCTGCCAGCCAAAGTTTACTATTGTATGACTAACCGCTAGCTTTTGTGGCACCTACTGGAGTACAGCGTTATAGAGATGAATGTATTATACAGTAAATAAACTTGTAAATAAACAATTGGGTTGGTAAATTCCTTCCTCCTCACTTTGCTCAGAATAAGGGCTCTACAGAGCTAGCTAGACTTGTTGACTCAGACGTGGGTAGTCAAACAGTTAAATCGAAATTGAGCTTGGGTGGGATTTTCTCCCCGTCACAGTAAGTGGTTGAAATGGAGGGGAACTTCTTAATCACATGATTTTTCCCACATCAAATTCCTTGTTGCCTGCTCTGATCCAGTCATATTTACCACCATAATAGAGACAGGGGCTCCTGAGAGCAGTGGCACCTGCTGTTTTTGACCTTAACATGTTGCTGTTGCACAGACTCTACAACTGCAATTAACCAGGCCTATTGACATCATATTTTATTGGATAAATAGAGAGATTATAAGAGATAATAATAAGAGATTATACATACAAGGGAGCAAACATCGTCTCTGCCTACCCATACCCAACACGCCTGTTTGAGGTGTAGTTTTATTTGTCTCACCATTTGCCACACTTGCATTATGTTGTCTTCTGACACCGAGCAGATGACCCAGGGCTCATTGGGGTTCCAGGAGAAGTCGGAGATCTTGGCTGTGTGACCTCCGTGGATAAACTGTCAGAGAGGAGGAAAGCCATAATTGTCATTATAGTGATATAAGATATGTCGCCAGTAATGCAGAAACTCAGACGTTCAGCAGGTACCAGTAAGACTCACCAGTAGCTCAGGAGGACCATCCTCTGTGTCTTCAGGTGATTGCTCCTCTCCAATTTTACTACAGACACAGGGAAAAGAGTTAACCTGGTTCACCAAACAATATTACAATACTACTACCAATATGTCTAGTTGTTTACCTGAGGTCCCAGACGTTGAGGCGGCGGTCTGTTCCACTGGACGCCAAAATGGTCTCATTATGGGGTGACCACTGGACCTGGTATGGCCAGTCAGAGCTCTAATCAGATCAACGTGAACCAACAAGTTTGCACAACACTGATAAAACGCCACAATCTCATATTGGATTTCTGTTTGCAAAATTAAGTTTAGCGTTCATGTGTGTGCTAAGGGGCGCTGATGCAGTTTTAATACAAACCATTTCTTCCAAATAAACAACTTGATTTGTAGACTATGGATTCTAACCAACACCAGAAAACCTTGTTTGCCCGAAGCACCTTTACTTCTGATATTACAGCCTTGGTAATTGCAGTAGGTGAAATTGTAATTTCATTTGTCCTTTTCACTTTTAATTATTTATACAGACTGGCACACAGTGGATCCTGCAATCCTCATTTCAATGTGAGAAATCTCTTACCTGGAAGATCTCGTCCTTGTGAGACTCAAAGGAGTGCAGCTTCAGTTTCAGGTTCCTCAGGTCCCAAAGGGCCACAGTCTGGGAGGAGGAGGAGAGATGTTACACATACCATTCAGGTTTTCTTTATCTGTAAACTGACACTGCAGTCATAAGGTATCAGTAACACTATCATAGGTATTTATTCAGTAAAATAGTTACACAGTACACTAGATGAAAGGGAGTTGTGCCCCACACAGTAACTAAAACTGAATGACAGCCATTGAACACGTGGTGGAGTGTTGAATCACCTTGTCGGCCGAGCCCGTGGCAAGGATGAACTCGCTGTACGGGTTGAAGGACAAACAGTTGACCTCTGCTGTGTGAGCGTCCACTGCATGACTGGGTTTGGACATGTTGTTGGAACGAGTGTCCCAGCTGAGAGGGAAAGAGGAAGGTGGGGTGATTGGTCATTATTTTATACACTGACTTAGGGAGTAGGAACAATTATATTGTCTAGCAGAATTATTCAGATGCACTGTCTCATCTGCTATTTCACTGCTATTCATTTTCACCGTACATCATGAGTTTCTGGTCGTCTGCTACAGATCCAAAGAGAGACTCATGGAGCAGGTGCCAAGAGACGTCTTCCACCACAGCAGTGTGACCGGTGAAGATGGTCTTAGCATCCACTACCTTCCCCTCCTTTGGCACAGCGCTGATGTCCCACAGACAGATAGTCTACAGTTGGAGGGAAGTTGAGAAAATGACCAAATACTGAATTATTGATAAGAACTTGTGCTACTGAATTAGCAGCACTGTATGTGACAACCATGTGGCAACATTTATGAACATGGGTATTATATCTTACGTGGTCATCAGAGGCACTGAGCAGGCAGCCGGAGAGGTTTGGATTCCAGGAGAGACCATAGCCCTCTTTCTGATGGCCTCTGAGACGCAGGTCAGGGTGACACTCGCCAGACACATCTGTGGATGAAAGGAACAAAACACACTGTCTCTTTACATGTTTACAGTATAAATGAAATCAGATACACAGTAATGAGGAGAGGTTGTTCATATTGGTGACAAAAGCTTTTCAGTAGGCTGGCTGTACCAATTAGCACATTCTACTTCAACAACATGGCATCTTTAGCAGTGCTTTGCGTGTCATCTACGTACCAGGCTTGGACGGGTGCTTGGTGTAGTCAAAGACCAGCACATCTGAGGTGGGGGTCTTGGTAGCGATGATGCAGGGGTTCTGGGGCATGTAACGGGCACGGTTCACCTCTCCCTCGTGGTTGATCTTGATTTCTATCTCAATCTTACCGCTAACTGAGCCGAAGCCTCCAAACTCTGTGAGGGAAATAAAAGGGGACTTGTTTGTACAGATGGAACATGGGGGAAATACAAACCTTTCTATATGGCTTGAGCCACTTGACTTAGGGTAAATTAGGCAAAACATTAAATTATTGAAATTATGAAAAATGTGACTAGGAGGATTTAGCTTCAACTCAATAACAATCCTCATTGCTTTGTAATCATAAATCATTGTAAACATGGATCTGCTGCATAAAGATGGAAGGCTAATGATCATTCAGACCTCCTGGCGAATCCCACAGTACCATGTACACCAAGCGTTTCCAAACTTATTATAATATCTTTAAATAGATATTGTTGTTTGGACTTTTTGCACTGTGGGACAGTTGATGACATCAAAACAGGAGGCTACCATCTTTGAGAAAAGGGTCCATCAGAAGTGAGTGTGAATCTGGATCCAAGTCTGCCTGCCTGCATGTGTTTTTGTGTTTTTAAATCATGTACTGCAGCTCGGGACTGTATGAATCTCTCACCCCCTTTTTCGCTGTCATAATGTGAGGCATCAAACTGGGCGTCGTCGTTGGGCAGCTGGACGCTGGCAATAACCAGGTGATTCTGCTCATCAGATGTGTGTGTGCCCAACACCAGCCGGTGCACACTGTAATCTTTCCCCTCGGGTCTAGGAAGAGACAAGAATCAACATTCATATCATCGTGACTTCTGCAACCAAATTAAAGAATGCACTCAAAGCGACAAGGAATAATTGTTGTTTCCGTAATTCAACCATGGTGTCTTAGGAAAGGGTGAATACAAGGAAGTAAAATACAGTGTTTTCTAAGAAGTAAAGGTAATGTGATTTATATATGAAAATAGAATTTTGGCATTTCTTGTTAAAAAGATGTAAGTTATGATATGGAGAATGAGTTAACAAGGTGAAAGAGTCATTTTACTGTAAGTATGCACATGGAGGAGAAATATTGTTGGCCCAGTGTGTAAATGTATGTAGGCCTACCTAGAGACGTCAGGCAGCCACTGAGCTGTGAGGCTTGGCCATTCTAAAGCGTGGGTCATAACCAGGTCATAGAGGAAAGGAGTGTTTTTCTTCCAGATTTTGTACTCCTCATTTATCACCCTCTCCTCCACTGCATCATCAAATGCACCTGCTGAGGATGGGAGAGAGATATATGAACCTACTATGCAAAACACAACATGCAATTCTAAGCAGATTCTTCAACAGTTTCAATTGTGTTTACTTTTTTTTACCCGACACTTGGTAGCTCTGCCCATTGATTTTAGGATCAATGCTATTTTAGGGAAGCTGACTAACCTGGAACATTGATGTGGGTGGGTGGGGCATACGAGTCTGAAGTCATAAATAATAACAAACTAAAATTCAAACTGTAAATGTATCCCATCGATGGTGACATTATTAGGGTTAGTGAAAATGCTCAATTAATACATGCAAATAGCCATCTAAAGCCTTTAGCCCGTCCTCGCAACTTACTTCAGTCAACTGTCTCGCCTCGCCAATGTTACAACATATAGAGAAAGGTTTGTAATGATTATAGTTTGGGTAGCATCTAATCATTCATAAGTTAAGTAACTTAGCTAGCTAATCGTGTTCATGCTCTAGCTAGCATTTTAACTTGTTTGCTATTGACAAGTGTTCGCTAACGCTACGGCCACATTAGCTACTGAAGCATGGATAACATCAACTGCATCCACACAGCTAACGTTAATGTTGCGCTATGCAAAAAAAACACAAACTATAAACGAAGACCGAGGCGATTATTTTGCACATAATGGAAATTGGCCCTGTTTGTGTTTTCTTGATGAATGAAGGTCAGTTTTAGAGCCCTAAGGCTAGTTGCTAGCTAAAATAACGGATTGGCTACAACATGCCAGTAGCGTTAACGTAATTGTCGCTAAAACAACAAAGGCGTTCATTGCGTATACAGTACCTTCCTTGTCTGTCATTGCAACTAACTAAAGCACCTCATAAACCACAGCGAGATGTATGGTTAACTTAGATGGGTAGACCAGCAGCTTTGTCTCAAGTCCCCCTGCCTTGTTCAAACAAACCCTGCTGTTGTTTAAAGCGCCGGATAAATTAAGCTAAGCTAAGCTAAAATGACTGGCCAACCGGCTGAGAGACGTGGTTTCGTTCGCGCGCTCTAGACAAGCGAGGGGGGCATCCTTCCACCAATCAGAACGCAGAACCATGACTCCTGTAGATCAGCGACTCAACCACCAGCAGAAGACTACGCCCCCATGGTCGGATGCTGCCCTCAAATGCTATCGGAAAAATCAGAAATGCGAATACAACGGACGGAAAGGCACAATCGGAATCACGATAGTCAGGTTTAAACCTGTGAGATTGAGGAAGTATGTGAGATTGGGAGAGAGCATGGGCGCCGTGGCAACAAGAGATGTCAAAAATGATGCATGCAGCTTTTGGCAAATAAATAAATTAAAACATCAGTGACATGCCCGATGCACATTTTCTCCTGCCGAATCTGTCTGCAGCAAAGAGTAGGTCTTACTTTCTAAAAAAAACAAAACAGCAACAGACACTAAAAATCACCTTTCTTACAAGGTCCATTTTATTATTATTTCCAATAATGCGCGACCGGTTGTATTTAGCACGTCCTTCTGAAGTAGGAGTAAATCTCCAACTGGTAAGAGGACAAATATTTGACTGAAAGAAATATTTGGAGAAAGAAAGAAACAAGGATTCCGTGCAAATCACAGAAAAACATTTGTATTGTCTTTTTATGATACCCATTTTTGCTAAACTACACACCAATTCATGAAAACGACAACATGTTTTTTCTGTTCTCCTATTGTTCAGTTGTGAATTCGTTCCCACAGTATGAGGTTATCTGGTTGGACATTGAGAGTAAACTGCTCTCTCATTGGTTAGGGCTGAGCCGGGGCTCTTTAAATGCCAACACACGGGTGTGGTGAGACGTAACGTATCTTGTTTTGAAACTAACGTCTGTCTTCCAAGACAACATAACAGCTTCAGTCAGTCAGTATGTCTACGACTGATATGTCACGCGTGCTTTCCATTCTCCGTTCACTGTATCCTCATGTACAAACACTGGAGGAGTTTGCCAACAGCATCGTGTTCAGAGAAGGACAGCGAGCAGTTCTCATTGAACAACTAGACTCAACACGCTTCATATCCTTCGTCCGGGGCGTTTTTGTATGCACTGACAAGAAATTGCAGCAAGTACCAAGCTGTAATCAGGTAACTTTAGTTAAAATGAAAATTCTGTAATGCTGTATTGTGCAATGTTAACGTTAATAGCTTTAACGTACTTCGATGTACAACTTAGCCCTAGCAGACGTACATACCGCACCTCACCTCGTCAACTATGATGATTCCTCTGGTTAATTCAGCATTCAGCTGATCAACCAAGCAGCTCTTCTTTAAAATAAATTACCTTTTATTTTCACAATTTTCCACAAAAATACACCATGGATGGCTGTAGTAAGCAGGGTGAAGCCATTTTAAAAGTAGAGATTCTATTGAAATAGTGAAAAAGTGCTTTTTGGGCCATCAATAAGCCGAATTTACCAGAAGATTGTAAATATTCGTAAGGTCTTAAGTATTTACGAGGTATACATGTTTGCCAATAGGCACAGCAACATTAGATTAAGATTTTTCTTAATTGACTTCAAAGTTGTTCTCTATACAAGAGGGAATGGAAGATATCAGAGCTGCATTTGACTGAAATGAGTGTTGCTTACCTTTTAAATAAGATATGTTCATCATGTGACTGTTTGTTTAATGCTTCCCACAGATCTGCACTCTGCCTGAACTATTGGCCTTTGTTCTAAACAACCTCAAGCGGAAGAAAAAGAGAAATGTCCTGGCACATGGCTATGATTTTCTCTCCCTGGCTCAGGAGGAGCGGGATGCAGACTTGTTCAAGTTTCAAGGTGATGTAACTCAAAGCGCTGCCTACATCCATGGCAATGACCTATGGAAGAAAATCACAAAGCGCCTTGGCACGGACATCACACGGTACCTGCTGGAGAGCTGTGCCGTGTTTGTGGCAGTTCCTCCCTCATGTGTGTTCCAGGTGTGCGGGGTTCCTGTTTATGACAGGATCTCCATGTCTACCGCCTCCTCTGGTTTCTATCTGCAGACCCGATCCAGGACACATAATGGTGGTCGGTACAGAAGACATCAAGGGAGTGCAGTCACCTTGAAAAGGAGGCGAAAGGTTGGGAATCTGAATACGCACAAGAGGAGGAACAGAAGGGACATCTGCAGAGAATCGGGTAAAAGGAAGAGAGAAGGGGATCACAAGGAAGAAGTAGAGGATATGACTTATTCAGGAAAGAGGAGACGGGTAGAAGAGGATGGGCCCACAAAGGGAACCCAGCAGGTTAGCTATGAAACACAGGATGATGGGCAACACGGGTCAGTGGAAACGACAGTACCATTGAAGCCTTTGGAATATTGTGTCACTGATTCTAAACAGCCTGTTGAAATGCCAACAGCCATACTTCCCTTGGAAGGGGGTCCCAGTTGGAGATCAGGGCTTTTCCCCCCTCTGCCTCCCTCCCAATGTTTTATCCGCACCCTGCGAATGCTGTATGGGGGGAGGGGCATGCGTGGCTTCCTTCTAAACAGGAAGAAGAAAGATGGAGCTGCGGGGCTTAGGAGGCTGCAGGGGCAAGACTTGGTAAGAATAGTCTTCTTTGAGGGAGTGGCCTATCTCAACGGGCTGGAGAGGAAGCCAAAGAAACTCCCCCGCCGCTTTTTCAACATGGTCACCCTATTTAGCCAGCTGTTGCGTCAACACAGGAGATGCCCGTATAGCAGAATCCTGCAGAAGTTTTGCCCAGTGGCGGAGGAGGGAGACAGAGAAGGACAGGGGGACTTAAGCTCTCTCCTGCCCCAACACTGTGCAGCTCACCGGGTCTACCTGTTCATCAGGAAGTGCCTCTCTACCGTGGTCCCACAGGAGCTGTGGGGGTCTGACCACAACCAACTTAATTTTCTCACCAGGGTCAGGGAATTCCTCCGCAGTGGCAAGTTCGAGAGGCTCTCATTGGCTGAACTGATGTGGAAGTTGAAGGTGAATGACTGTGATTGGCTGAAGATCAGCAAGACAGGTGAGAATGTCATTGATGATAAACTCGGTGGTAGACCCAGGTCTTTCCAGCTACTTCCACTCGGTCAGCTTAACCACTCGTCTCATCTACAGGTCGGTTCCCACCCAGCGAGCTCTCATATCGGACGCGGGTGTTGGGTCAGTTCCTGGCGTGGCTAATGGACGGCTACGTCGTAGGCCTGGTCAGAGCCTGTTTCTACGTCACCGAGAGCATGGGGCAGAAGAACGCTCTGAGGTTCTACAGGCAGGAAGTCTGGGTCAAGCTGCAGGAGCTGGCCTTCAGGTACACGAATATACACACACACACACGCAAATGTTCACAAACCCACTAATGAAAGCCAATTCTACTTATCATCTTATTGTCAAAACATTTGTGATTTAGAGGTCACCTCTCCAAGGGCCAGATGGAGCAGTTGACCCCGGCTCAGGTGGCATCCCTCCCTAAATCCACAGTCACCGCTCGCCTTCGCTTCATCCCCAAGACCGATGGCATGAGGCCTATTACACGAGTCATAGGAGCAGATGCCAAAACTAGGGTACATTTTTGACAGTGACATGACATTTCCATTCTCCCTGTCAACGAGTTTGTCATATGCTGTCACTGCATGTTGTGCTGGATGCGTCTTGAGGGTGTTTTTCCCCCTGCAGCTCTACCAAGGACGTGTCCGGGACCTGCTGGATGTGCTACGGGCACGTGTGCGCTCCGACCCATCCCTCCTGGCCTCCACAGTGTGGGGGATGACAGACATCCACAAGGTCCTGCACTCTCTGGCTCCTGCCCAGAAGAACACGCCGCAGCCCCTCTACTTCGTTAAGGTCGTGTTTCGTCCTTACCCTTATTTGTCTTTGCATTTTGCACGATCGTAATCGTGCATCTGAGCGATGATATTAATCCAAAAAAAAACTTTCAGCTTGCTGGGCATTGTGGAAATTCATTTCAGTTTTTTATGTTTTATGTATTAATTCCCCATCTCTGTGTTTCAGGTGGATGTGAGTGGGGCCTATGAGAGTCTTCCCCATAGCAAGCTTGTCGAAGTGATTGGCCAGGCCCTGTCACCTGTCCAGGACGAGGTCTTTACCGTACGCCGCTATGCCAAGGTCTGGGTTGATGCCCACGAGGGCCTGAAGAAGACCTTTGTTAGACAGGTACACACACACACACACACACACACACCCACACCCACACACACACAAACACACACACACACAGTCGTTAGTGTGT
>CABFOQ010052595.1:18975-31723 GCA_900660455.1 Gephyroberyx darwinii
TCAACATGAGATTGCTTTTATCATGTGATCATGATAAATCAGCTTTGTGCTGTGAGTGTTAGTTGTATGTTATGACCTCGCTTGACTCTTCAGATACTGAAGGATCACCAGGATAACAGTGTTGTTCCATGTCAGGAGTCAGCAGTAAGTCAGAGACGCTGCTGGGGCTCAGGAGGGTGATGGAAGGGTTAAAAAGACACCTCACACAAATTAGAAAAAAAGAAAAGCAATAAAGAGGAGAGGAAATGAAAAGCAGCTTGATGGTAGAGGGCGATAAGAGGTGCACTCGTCAAAAAGGCAATCAGCTCAAATTAAAAAAGGGAAGAGGAGAAGTGAGAAAAAAGAGAGCGGTGGAGGCACATATTCAAGGCATATCACATCAAAATACGTTTGCGATCTTTGAGGAAGAAGCAATGTTTTATGGATTTGTGTGTGTGTGTGTTCATGTGTGCATGTCCCTGTGTGCATATTCTGTTCATTATCAGTTTTGATGGCAGCCGTTTCTAGTGCAATGAGTGAGATATCAGACCAGATCTGCCTGGGGGAGATGAGTGCTGTAAAAATGGCTGGAGTTGCAACATATGAGCCGTGTGCTGTGGCTGTGTTCTGGACTGAGCTCTTGCCAATAGGACTATGCATTCAGCACAGCAATGCCTAAACTGCACAAGACAACCTGATCACTTAAAATAACAAACGCAGTACCCAAAACAATCTTCGCTCTCTTACAAAGTCACTGTTATTCTCCAATCACAGCTTCCCTCATTCATCTTTCACCATGTCTTCCTTTCTCTGTCTGTTTTTCTGTTATTTTCCACCGCCACAACTCTCTTGATAATACATGTTTCTCTTTTCATCTTGTTCTCTCATTCTGCGTGTGTTTCTCTCCAGTGTTTGGTCTCCAGCCAAAGGGGCCTCTGCTCTGAACTGTTGTATGCTCTCCAGGTCATTGGGAGGTCAGTGGAGCTGTGGTACTAGAGCAGATCCCCTTGGCCTCCAGCATAAAACCCTAGAAATGAATGTCTCTGCTCCAAAGATTCATGCCCATTGCCATCTCAGAACATTGTCATTTGGTAAAAGTGAAGAAAAATGGAACTGACGTCAGTGTTAAAAGCAAATGAACACAGGAAAACATTTCTGCCGGAGGGCAATGTCTGCTGCCTACTGGATATGTGGCATTGTTATGGTACTGGAGTAATAGTGAAAGGGTGTGGACAAGAGAGAACTCACACTGACAGATGGTGTGATAACTTGTTTTATTTGAACAAAAAAGTTAAATCCCCCAACGGGATGCAACAACGGCACAGCAGACAGAGACCTTCAGGCAGCCCTGTGTCAGATTGTTGCTATCTGTCAAATCTCCAATCTCCATGAAGCACAATGAGGGAGACTACCAAAGTGTGCAGTGAGTACTATGTTAGTGCAAGAGTGTGTGTGTGTGTGTGTGTGTGGGAAGATGGAGGTGAGAAGGAGAGCAAGAAGGTGGGGAGTAGGGCAAGGCTCAGGTGGATGGTGGAGGTGCAGACACAACACTGGCCAGAATGCACTGTGAACTTGGAGAGTGTGTTATCTGTGGGCACTGCCATCTAACCAGGGCTGTGTTGGATGGAGACAGGCTCCAGCAGGTAGCCCAGCCCTGTATTCAGGCCAGAGAAGTGGTGCTTGGGCCTGAACCAGGTCATTTTAGGTTCTCAGCATGAAGGCTAGTATTGAGAGTTGGGATAAGCACGCATATTGGGGATTTATCTGCAAAACAAAAAAAGACTTTCAGCCTTGTCTGTGCACTGAAGCTCTCACTATGCACGGAGGAGGAGAGTGTCCTTCAACTGGAGGGCCCGGGTTTTAGCCCTCATGTTGGCAAGCATCCTCTCTGCTGACGTGTCCTTGAGCAAGACATTGAATGCCTAGCAGCTCCTGGGGCGCTGGTCAGTAGCTGGCCCTGCACTCTGACCTCCCCGTGGAGGGGAAACCTAAAAGAGAATTTCCCTACAGTGATCAGAGTTTCACATTAGTAGAAGTGATGATGAAACTCTTGGATGCCAGGACGTCCCTGGTCTCTCCCCACCAGTGAATTTACTTGCCAACACACGTATTATCCCAGAATCTGAGACATACATGGGCCACCGTAGGTGCAACCCACCTGCATGTTTCTCCTTCTCTCTTTCCCGCCCTCCCGGCCTAGATACCCCCCCTCTCAGATTTCCGGAGGGCTGAGCCCTGGGCCTTTTGTCAGCTGTGTCATAAGATAGCGGGGCCCAGACGCCCAGTCCCAGGGGCCCTAACACACAGGACATTAGCCTAGTGCCTGGCTCTGTGGGGCAGATGTCTCTCTCCCCTCTCTCTCTCTCTCTCTCTCTCTCTCTCCCTATCTCTCTCTCTCTCTTCTTTTCTATCCCTGTACCCTCCCTCCCTCTTTCATTGGTGCAACAGGCAGAAGAAAAGAGGGGATTGTTTGGAGACAAGAGGGATGAATTTGTCTGCCTCAGACAGGAGAAGAAAAGAGGTTTGAAAGGGACTTGTCTGTGGTTGTGGATAGGGTGGTTGGAGGGTGTCCCACTTTTTAGAGAAAATGCTCAGTGTGTCAGCATGTTCTACCTCTTCTGCACAGCCTAATCTATGGGCAGGGTTAATGTGCATGTGTGTGTGTGCGTGTGCGTGTGTGTTTGTGTGTACCAGATTTACTCCCTTTTGTCATGAAACCTCCTCATAAGTGTTTCCTGTAGGTGTTTTGTTCCTGTAATTCTGTGTGCAGAGGACACAAGCTACCTGAATGGCACAGGAGAAGCTTCACCTCATCATGTACTTACAGCATTTGTATTATGGCAATTTGTAGTTGTGTCTATGTTACGATAACTTCACACTTATGTTTGGACTTAGAGAGTGTACGTCAGTGGGTGTGTGGATGCGTGTGTTTTTGCAGCGATGGTGTCTTTCACATCTCCTCTGGGAAGCAAAATATTCTATGACATATTCTGAAGATCACTGACAGCCCTCTCGCTTTCTCTGCCTCTTACTGGGTTTGTATGTTTCAGGTCTTTAGATCACAGCAGAGACAACACCTTTGTGTATCAAACCCAGATCTCACTGAAGCCTGGGATGGTGTCCCAGATTGCAGTAGAGCACTGAGTCCCACTGGACTGGATTTGACACGTCATACATCCCATACATCCCAAGAGTTTCATGAGGCTATGTGGTTGGAAGTGCAATAGCTAAATTCTCTGTACATCTGTCTCTTGGTTACCCAGGAGATGAGTTTCTGCAGAAATGCTCTACAAAGGAAATATTTTTTCTCTAAAGATTAATAGTAAGAAAGATTCATTTAAAGGTAATAGCCAATTTGTATGGTCTTCCTTCAGCTTCTGTTTTATTTTAGTGATTCAGATTCATTCAGATGTGTAATAGTGTTGTCTCAGAAGCTTATTGATTGTTTCATCAATTTTAAAGAATTGTTATACTCATACAGCAGGCAAGAAGTGAAACCCAAGTGTCGAAATCCACAGGAGATGGTTGGCAAAACACTCACAATCTGATTTATCGTGTTAAATTTAAGAGAATGACATTCAGTCATGGAGGCCGTCATCAGACAACTATTGTATTTTTTATTTCTACTTTCTTATGAATAGATGGTTCTAGGTAGAGCCCTGCACTCAAGGGTTCTACTTTGCCATCTTAAGGGTTTCCTCCCACTGGGCTGACCCAGAGAACTCATCAAGTTATAATGTCTTCATTTGCCTGCGTAATCATTTGACACATGCCCATGTTTTCATCGCTTCCTGTCTTTGAGTCCTGTGGATGCTCTTTAATTTATATGACCCTTTTAAATCTGGCATCCCAGGATCCAGGAAGATGGTGGACGGGGGTTGTTTTCTCCCTCTTTTGGTAAACGCCGCCTCATCCCTTCATCATTATCATAAAGGACCCTGTTCCTTTCATCTCCTATATCACCATCTCTCTCCGAAATCGTTCCTCTGAAGTCCAATCTGGCCTTGTTTTTGATTCCATTAATTGAGTTTGGTGGAACAACAAATGGTCTAAGGAGGAGCCATCTACAGGGGTGGGGGCTATAAACCTTAATGGTAGGCTGATTTAGGATGCCCACCCAATCCCCAAACCCCTCCTCTGTGCCAGTCCTCGGAGAGGTTCACCTTGCAAATCGACTCTTAGTCCACCTCTACCACTCGGCACTGCTTTTCATCTCCTCTTTACGGGCCAAGTCCCTTTCTTTTGCTGTGTCATATTTTCCAGGTGGACGTGACATTTTAAAAGGGTCTGTAAATATGTCTGAGCGCAGTATGGGAGGGCCTGGAAGACTAACAGAGTAAGTGCTTCCAGGGTGAGAAGTCAAGGAGGTTGGTGGATGCTGCACTTGGGCTGACCCCTGTGTGTGCCATCTGAGAGCTCACTGCTGTAGCCGTACATCGGCCTTTTGGCTTTCATAGAAGCTCTTATTCTCACAAATACACATTATTTGAATCTGTGTTATAGACAAGACTGAGAAGCTGCAAAGCTGTGAGCTAAAATATAAAAAAGCTAAAAGAAAATATCTGTGCTCATTGCAAGAGTAGCATCATGTAACAGACACACTGGACGGTCGGTGACCTGACCTGAGTAATGAAACAGAAAATATGCAATCAATTAATTACATTTCATATCATGGCACCGCTATTGTTATAGTATACTGACAGTGAGAAGGCCTGTTTCATAAGAGTTTTATACAGTGGGCAGATGCAACTGGTTAAGTAACTGTGGGTATTAATATAACATATGGCTCAAATTCAAAAACTCTAATCTAACACTAATCTCCTGTGCTTCCTGTAGTAACTTGTTTATTAGAGAATGGCAGTTCATGTCAACATGGGTTGAGGTTTTTCTACACAGGGGTAACTCGAATACAGTGACGCTTTACTGTTGTGCTCTATTGCAAAGGCTGCAGGAGAGTGACGCCATTGGGGACATTACTTATAATCCAGCCGAGGAGGTCGCTGAGTGTACGTGTTATGAAAGCAAACTTGATTACGTCTGTCCAAACGGTAGAAAGGTGGCCTTTGGACGATGGGAGTACATCCTCTATCTCTTCCTGTCCTGGGCTGACAATTATGTGCGTTTTGCTTGGCTGTTGTAACGCTTTACTCTTTCTTAATCAAAGTTTAGTTCAGTAGTGTCCTCCCTGAAGGAGAATAAATTCCCAGAGCCATCACTGTTAGGTTTATATGGTTTCTTTATTATCAACAGTATGCAATGGCCACCAGATTGTCAGCTTTGAATTGTTTTGGACAGGGAGCAAACAACAGGCTTGTGTTCTCTGTCTCTGGAAGAAGAGTAGAAGAGCTGATGAAAAGCTACGACACAGAAAAACAGAGGCAGTGATGGGCCAAGTTCTACTATGGATGCCATTTCCTGCCCCCTCTTTCAAACTATGAAACGTTGCCTCCACATATGCAACAGTATCCTCCATAAGATTGCCATGGTGACACTAGCAATGCCAGTGGAGCAGGATTGTGAAGCTAAAATGACGCCTAAAACTGCGACTACCAAACTGTTAATCAAAGGCTCTAGAAAGAAAGTGACCACAGAGCGTCACCGGGATAAAACTGATGGCACGAGAATGGACTAACATACATAATTATATTGGTACTAAGAAACAAATCAGTGGCTTTTTACCAAACAAGAAATTAACAATTACTGACATTGTAGCGTATTGAACTCGGCGTGGTACCTTTACGTCCATATGTAGAGATAAAAAGAGGTAATGAAGATATTCATGTTGTGCTTCCCAGATTCAACATGGCACCTCGTCTCAGCACGGCACAGAGGATGATGTTTAACAGTGCCATTAGCAACATGATTGACCAACCTCTGTTTCTGTTTTCATGATGAAGACTTTATACATTCAGCGGATATTGAGTAGAGGGACAGATGGGATAATGAACTTAATCTCTTTATTTCTTATGAGTATAAATGTTAAACAGCTCAGAGAAAGCGCTTTGGCTAAAAATATATTCATAATTGGGATAACAGCATCCGTATTATGTTTCAGGTGATATAGTAAAAGAAAAAGGCAGTGAAAATAAATTATCTGAATAACAATAATAACAATAATTATAATAACAATAATTATAATAAACAGTCTCAAATTAAGATTCATAAACTTTTCTGTTTGCTTGTTTCTTTTTTGTAAATTCCTTTAAAATTGTCCATGAGCAAAAATCCAGCATATTTTTCATTGAACGTTGTGAAGAGGATTGCTCTGTCTTTGCCCAAGGCGGAGACACCCCCTTTTGTCTCACACATTTACAATATTCACAGTTACTACAAACCTGTTCGGCACATACAACTGCAGCTAGACAAGGGAGTCAGACTGCCAGGGGTACAGTTGGAGCAAAACTACGAGGTGCAATTACATTTTTGTGTTTAAATGTGTGTGCCTGGGGAAAGAAAGCTCTCCGGTCAAAGTAGGTACCTAAAGATATGGAGTAAAAAGGTCCTCCATTCCTCCCACAATGCATTTTGTCCTCCAACATACCATTGGCATCCTCTGTTTAATGTAAGACAATCAAGATAAGACACACAAACCGTGTGTCTTTAACATTGTACACATTGTCTTCTAGTGAGACCCTCAACCCCCTTTAGATTATGTAACCATCTTAGCTTCTCCAACATTATTATCTCTATGCTTCTCTGCAAAGCCCTCTCCTCCCTCTCTCAGCCCATGGCCGTGACCATGTTAGAGTGGTGTGGATGGCTGAAGGAGGGGTGTATTGGGGTGGGGGTAGGAAGCATGTGTCCAGCATGGCTGAAGGGCGGCAAGTGGCCCATGGACATGTGCCCGGCCAGAGACGCAGCACTGAAGTGAGAGCTCTTGTCATGCATGCATTTGGACAACTCCTCATAGCTCTCGCTGCACCGCTTGTTCTTTTTGGACTTGTTGGACATTTTGCGGTTGCGGGTCTGTATTCCCTCCTTTTTCATGGTGAGAGGCCGGTTGACCTGGTGGGAGAGGGAGAAGTGAGGAGGTGAGTGACCTGGCTCGGGTTTGGAAAGAAAGTTATATTCATTGCTAGTACGTTAGGTGCTACAGTTCTGAACTTCATATCAATATGTAATCAAATACATTTACTAAACACAAGCTCCACATCTGAGTTCTTTCGTTGCAATAAATCCTTGAATATATGCATTCCTTGTACCTATGTTCTGTTTTGATGCCGCCAATCCTAATGCTATTCATGTAGAGGCTGACCCTGTGGCAAATTTAAACAGGCAGCTCCACTCAACAACAGTCCCACCATTGTGATTCTCAAGGGGATTACGCCTACCATGGAAACAATAAAGCACAAAGAAAGAAAACACCAACCAGTCCAACAGTGTCTGAGCGCAAAGCGCATGCATCCCCCACCTCTTTCCCTCTCTCCCTCTCTCCCTCTCTTTCCTTTCTGCCTCTCTTATACCCCAACAATCGAAGTAACCTGCCTGCCTACTTCCCGTCTACTTGACCCTGCTGGGCTTTGTATGGGCCCAACTTGCGATCAGCAGTCAAAGACTTACATTATGCAGTTTATAGTAGAGGCCGCAGGCGTTGCACACAGGGTCTCCATTTGCATTGCGCCGCCAGAGTGTGGTGGTGGTCGTCTGACAGTTGGCACAACAGGTGCCTGCTCGTCTGGCAGCGGACTGCAGAGAAACATCAATAAAGCCTTTATGAAAACTCAACAACATAGGCAGGCATAGCAGAATACAGCATGGATGACAGGCTGGGATGAACTTTTAATTGTATTTTTAACTCTATTTCACTAAATTATGTGCAAGAGCTCAATTTATTTTAAAGTTTGATGAAATATTTTGCTTCACTATTCCACTTCACCAATAATCACATAAGAGAATTCAAAAGAAAAATGACTAAACAATGATGTATGGATAATAGGCCATTTGTAACTTCAGAGACTCACATACACAAGGGTCTTCCTTGAGCTAGAATCTATTAGTAGGTTTAAGGGTTAGGTAAATGAAAGACCCTCAGGAGCCCAGACAGCCTGCCGTCTCATGTCATTACTGATGGATTCTTCACACTTGATTTTGATCACAATTGATATTAAGTGATTTTAACTCCCCTGCAGAAAAACAATATGTTACGCTGCACTCTCAAAATGGTTCAACAAATAACCTAAATTACATTAAGAAACATGGAGGCCTATATTAAGAAGTAATTTTGTCACATTGACCCTGCGCAATCATAAGGGCATAAATCAGCTTTCATAACTTTTCTAATTCCCATCTTTCTCACACTCCCTCCTTTTTTTCTTTTTTCTTTTCTTTTTTTTTTTTTATAAATTTTCATCGTGCTGTACTTTCTATGTCAGGGATGGACGGCTTGACCACTTAAAAATGAGGTCTGAGCCTATAGTTAGCGGGCCACAGGAGGAAACAGGCGCTGGCCCCGCTCCTTTATCTGGACTGGTCAGACATCCGGATAGGAAACGACTGGAGGGCTGCTGCCACTGAATAGACGGCGCACCGAGAGCCTGAGCCCCGGCCAACTCGTACTGAAATACAGCCTAATGTATGGCCATATGTGTTATTATAGTTGAAAGAGGTTGACATATACAATATGTTAGCATATGTTCATATATCTGTAGACATATACAGAACATACCAAAAACAGCTAGATCCGCAACATGTATGGCATTTCCATGTCTGCAATGGGTTTATCTGCCACTATGCAGACTTAGATTTAGACCTATCGGCCTTTGAGACATCGATAGACTCACATGCATGGAAAATTGACAGAAATATATCTGTTCAAGGGAGGTGATTGCATAATATAATTCCGCCTTTCATGAAATTAATTTCCATGGTTGTTAGTGAATTATGGCAGCGTCTGCTTACGGTCGATTTTTTTCTTTCGTCAATTAAAATAGGCTGTACTCTTTGCTCACCACAGGCCATACTAGGACTGCAGTAGCTGTCATTAGGCCTGCTTATTCATTCAAGACAATGAATGAATTTCACGCGACATTTTGCCATATAATGGCATATAAAGAAAAAACGTTTGCTTTTTATTCACCCATATTTTTTTCAAGGTCGATTGTCAAATTGGTCGTGCCTTCCTACGAATCATTTAATTTTCAACAATTTCCGAATAGCCTGGTCTCAGCCTGTTGTAGCCAATTACCACCGATTTAATGGGTAGCCTCTGTTGACTCAAACACGGGCTTGATTTCACAGCTTCCTCTTGCTGGAACATAAAAGGCACCTGCAGAGGCTTATTTAAATACAAGGTTTAAACTACTAAGAGATTGTGCAAACATTGCTATACTTTTCAATTAATATGTGAATTATCCGTTATCAGTAGTTCTTTATTTTAGGTTTTCAATTAGAAATTTAGAGCAGTCAAAGTTGCTGCTGAAATGATAAATATTAAATTTGAAATGTTTTAAGTGTCTATACTGATTTCAGCTGACTGGTTTCAAAGTATTTCAGATTGTACCTTCTAAACCTGTGACACACTGTGTGACACACTGTGTGAACCCCTTTTTGAAGCTGATCCTATTGAATTCTTGAATGATGAATTGCATTATAGTGACCAAGCTGTTTGAAAGTGCCCAACACAATGTCTGTGGCATAAAGCTGGGTCTGACTAGGCTATCTGTCCAAATCTGACCTATTGCCCAGAAGAGGAAAACATAACATTGATGTTTAAAGGAGTGATGGGAAATCTGACATTAACCACCTCCAAACACACCCAGCCCCTTACTCCACACAGTGACATAGAGAGAGAAATGGGCGGGAGAGAAAGAGAGGCTGAGAGAACTGCGATGAGTTGGGGTGCGGGACACAGCAGCGCATGGCCTATAAACTGAGCCAATGTGTTGTTTTGAGGGATGGTGTGCTGGCCCCACTATCAATGACAGTATCAGAAGTATAGCAGTAATAATGATAGCAGAAACAACAGAGATAGCCCCTTTCTCTTAACAGCCTGTGCAAAGGAGCACAGGGTGAGTGAGAAACACAATTCCAGGAAACTGATTGGGAAAATATAACTTTCCTGGAATTGTACCCCCCACCCCCCACTTGTTCACTACCCCGTCCCCTCGCCCCCTCTCTGGGTAATATTGACTTCCCCACTGGAGAGACTCACCAGCCTGCGTTTGGGTTTGATGAGTGGTCTGTTCTGGCCATTCATCTTGTGGTAGAGACCGCAGGCATTGCACAGGTAATGTCCGGTGCCGTCACGTCTCCACAGGGGTGTAGAGGTGGCTCCACAGTTTACACACTCACGACCCTCTGAGCAGCATGCCGGTGGGGAAGAACAATCAACAATCAACCTTGATATGTAACCTGGATAAAAACTGCTCACACATTTGTAAACTAAGTTTCAAGCGTTTTAGTTTTCATTAACTATAATAAGAAAACGGTGCACAGCCAATTGTTACAATGTAAATTTATAGTTGTATCTGTGATTCAAACAGGAATGAATTTTCATTTTGTGTGTGCCTGTATGTGTGTGTGTTTGTGTGTGAGTGAGTAAACTCTAACATCAGAATTCTGCTGCCAGGCTTTTTTTCTGTTTAAGCTTCTTTGCCAATTTAAGTTCAGCAACCTGTACACTACATTTCTATAAACTAAACCTTAGCATATACATAACAAAAACAAGTTACTTCTCTCGCTTTCTTACTGACCCTTGGTTGTTTGTGAGTAGAGAGGAAGAATGTTTGTATGAGGGTGAGTTTAACACAAAGTGACTCAGAGGTATGCAGAGAAGGAGCGGCAGTAAAGCACAGCTAATGTTCGAAGAAACTACGAGCTGAAGTTAGTTGTGCCAATGTCCAGCAGTAAAAAGGGAGTCTATGGCCTACCAGCCGCTTCTAAACCATCAGTCCATCACCACAGATGCTTCACTGCCACAATGTTTGGCATATCCTGGACAATGTTGCACCTTTGTGAAATGGCCATAACAGCCTAATGGTGAAGAATGGCTATTTTTCAAACCCAGACAGACATTTTATTCCCCTTTGTTGAATGAATAATGATGAATAGATTTCAGTTGAGTACTTTCTACCCTAACAAGTGAAAAGGTGGGTGAAATATCTAGTCAGTGATTATCACCATTATAAACAACAATCATTTATATTTTCAGAAAAGCCTTAATACATTAAATACCTTGCATCAGTTTGATACTATTTACTATAATTTATAGAATGTATTTAAGTCATAAAGATTTATGTCACCCCCTAAAGAGTTGGGTATATACATAAATAAAAAGGTGTGTAAAGCCCAGTACATCCCATAAGTTAATAAACTTGTTAAACACATTGAAGCTGGTTTTCTGTAAAGCCTGCCACTTGGAGTTAGGAGTCTCCTGGTCTAACAGTCTCAGGCGGGGCAATGTTGTATTATGTAACAGAGAAACGGCCCATAGCCTGAATACTGAGGTTTTGGCTGTATGTGCCTGCGGATCTTCCTTTCACACCTTTGGGCTGGATCCAGTTCACTATTCTGAGAGAGCCAGCTCAGGCGTAATTGAGTCACGGTTAACAAAAGAGGATTATAAAAGTCGCTCTGTGTTGAGAATAGTCGAGTGCAGGCTTAGGCTTCTGAAACCTTTTTAATAGAAAAAATAATGTTGTTGTTTTTTTACAGAATTTACACAACTTCAAATAATGGGTATTCATTGTTGTTGTTGTAGGTAACACCGCTGAAATCACAGCCTGCAAATTGGAATAGGCTGAAATGTGCGTTTAATGCCATATTCTGTAGATTTAAGAGACAAAGTAATCAATTAACAAGTAGTCCGATTACGTTTTAGTTGAGTAAAATCAATAAATTACATGTGGCCTTTATCATTTTAAGCAGGTCATTGGGTTAATGTGTAGGATAACGGAATACATTTTGAGAGCAACCTTCCCAACACCGGCTACATTTATCAAAGACATGTTTCATTATTTTTTAGCGGTTATGTAGTTTTGAAATTCATATTTACAGAAGCATGCTTCGTTCATAATTTCATTAGCTCACTAATATGAATTCTGATATTGCTACTAAATCTCTCTATTTCTCTGCTACATTTTTTGAGATGTTGAGATAACCCTTACGAAGAAGAATTATAGTAGGCTAATCCTATAATAAAATTTTCAAGGATATACTGTTCAAATATCACAGCAAAACTCGAAGTCCCTATAGCAATATTATATGATACCATAGGAGATAAGAAAAATATCGTGCAAATGTACGGCGCGATAAGGTCATTATAAACTCACTATTTACTACCGCAAACACACTATAAATCCCTATAGGAATTATAGGAATACTATAGTAATACCATAGGAGATAAGAAAATGCCATGAAGTCGCATACGAGCGTCACTATACATTCTGTACTGAGTATCACACACGCACTAGAGGTCCCCACAGGGATATTATAGAAATATTATAGTGATACCATAAAAATATATAAATAAGTACAATGAGGTATATAAACTCATTATTGAGTACTACAGACCGTCTATAGGTCGCCACAGGAATATTATAGGATTATTACAGGATTTTTTCGTTTGTGATGAATCAATGTGTATTCCAAAGAGACTCACCAGAGCAGGACCTTGTTTTGCTCTTGCATTTGGGGGTGAAGCCTGTGGGCGATGTTCCCAGGAGGCTGCCTGGGTGGAAGAGACTGCTGCCATACTCATGGGCCGTCGGCAGAGAGTAGGAGGGATAGGTGGGTATGGGATGGTGGGTGGAAGGAGTTTGAGCGCTCATGG
>CABFOQ010052597.1:2724-21410 GCA_900660455.1 Gephyroberyx darwinii
TGTCCTCACAATGAATGTCTAAAACTCAAACTGGTTCGCACTCACACACACACACACACACACACACACACACACACAGCTGGGCCTCCACCCCCCACACACATATACACCCCAATCTGAATATACCGCCTACACTCTGTTGCCTGGCAACACCACCACTATGAACAGGGAGGATGGCCTCCAGCTCAGCCCCCCCGTCCTCCAGCCAGCTTCCTTATAGAGGAACACACTGTTGGTGGAGGATGCTGGGAGCGGAGCAGCTCCAACAGAGTTTTTAGGTTCACACTACTCTGCTTTTTTGTCACACTAAGCAACACGATCATCAAGTCACTGCAAGTCCATTCATTTCTTATTAATTTCTTATATATAGCTGAGCGACGAGGGAAACAAGCTCGTCGTCCAATAATAGTTGGCGATAGTTTTTGTGGTCATAAACTGGCAACAGCCAATCAGATGTCCACGCTTCCTTGTTTCCCTGCCGATGTAATTTCATTGCATGAACAGTAGTTCTGCCTGGCAAGTGCAAAATGGACACGAAGTTGAGTGCAGACGTTCAAAGCTTCCCAGTTCTCTACAACTTGTATTTGAAAGACTGCAGGAATGAATGTCTTGAAAAGAATACTGAGTTTTTTTGTGGTTATTTTTGATTCATGCTTTGATTAGCGCTTGCCAGCTAGCTAAGTTAACTCATCAAATCAATGTAATATTCTGAAAGATAATAGCATTACCAAAGTAGTTAAAAATACATGATTTGCCTGTAGTAGCATGAGACCACTACATACATGCAGTCGTATGAGTGTGAATGCACAGTTAATAAGAGTAACATCTACTACCAACTCTACTATCACTACTTTTTTAAACAGAGGCACAACTACTAGCATCTCTACTACCGCTGTTTCCTCTGTTTTCATTCGGGCTGTTGTTGCACCATGAAACCCTTCCTATTCTTCATTGTGATTATTTGGCTCTTAAAAAGCGGCCCAGGTCATGTCATCTCTTCTATAAAGTTGAAACTCAACTGTAGAAAGCGCGCTACTCAGACTAAAAAGAAGCCGCCTTGCAGCTGTGCTGGCAGTTTTGGAAAGAGTCATCAGCTCTGTCAAAGGTTTAAATGTTCAAAACTTAATTTTGACAGGAAACGAAATGTGCATGCTTTAGACCCCTGTATCCCTACAAAATATCTGATGGCGCATGTGAGACAAAAGGCCAATATTGTGTGTGTTTGTTCTTTATGTTTGTTAAAAACAACCTGGCTTTCTTATCAAATGGCTGTTTATTGACAGTAACTACAGATAAATGGTTTCTAAGATAAGAGCATTGTGTGATGAACTGGGTAGGTCATTCCAGAAGACATTTCTGCCGGGTGGCTGAGTCCATGATGGGATGATGGCATGAGCCTTCCTTCTGAAAATGCATCAAGAGAGAAAAATATCATCATTGATCTTCATTCTCTGTTATTGTTACTGCCATCCAATTTAATTTCCCTGTCTGTATTTTAAAAAAGAGATAGGATGGCAATGCTGCAATGTTTACTAATGATCCAGATACTTTATTGTCCGTTATGTCGCAACTTGGCGAATTCTAAACAAATAAATAAATAAATACCAAAGCATTAAATCAGGAAGAGCAGGACAACAGACAAAAACTGCAGGTCCATGACAAATTCCTCCTTTGTTCATGGCAGAGTTGGAGCAGTCGATTAACTTTAAGGATGAAATTATATAGCGATGCAAGTATTAATGAGTAATAATATCAACCAAAATATCACTTTAACTAAGTTAAGAAGTGCTGTGAAATAAATGTAGCAAAACAATCATATTAACGCCTGTACTGCTGCCTCAGTAGAACAGAAATAACTATAATATAGTTATTATAGTAATATTATATTACTATAATATAGTTATTTCTGTATTTATAATAGTATTTATAATAATAAACACCACCTAATAGCAATATTATCATAATAATACAAGTTCACATAAAAATAATACTGTTGCTTGAAAGACTACTCAGCTGTACAACTGCTAAGAACATCATCAACAACTGATATTGGTGGCTTGATAAGGTTCATATTACCATTCACGCTCATGTTTAGCGCTCATCGTGACAGACTAACCTGGGTAGTGCAGATAAAGCTAGAGCTAGCTTGCTAGCTCGCTAGCTGGCTAACATCAGCTAACTGTATAGCTTAACTTCCCATAGGTTCATCCATCTACAGTTTCAGTACAGTATGGTTTCATTAGTGCATGATGGTTGGTGACATCATTCATTTCATTTAATAATTATTTAGCAGCTAACACTACCTACTCAGCAGCTGATTTCCACATTTCACTGGAATATGGGAATTATGGGTATTTTGCCAATCTTTAAAAATCTTTTTAATTATCTGGGGCAATTGGCAGCTTGATGACCTATGTGACAGCAATTCATCATTTTTTCTACGATTTATAGAAGCTAAAACTGTGGTATAGACCCACGTAAATGAATGTTTCAGCTGTTGATTTTACAATGGCGGAGTATGGGGAAAGATGCCTTACTGCACCATTACCTACTGGCCGGCTGTGGTACTGCAGCTTTGTTACAAGAGTGACGTCCGTGCTGGCATCTGAAGTAAGCCGACTTACCGGGGGCTTGGGTCTAACACCATTCTCCCGCTTCCACTTGACCAATAATGACATCTGCCTATCCGCTCATGACTAAACCACAGGAAACTAGTAAATTAACAGGTCTGAGATACTTTAAGAAGTTATATATGATAAAGTGCATATACTGGTTATGCCTGGGCGATGCAAAGTAAAACCCTGCACTGGTACAAGTTGACTTATGAGCACTTAATCGTTAAATAGTGTGAAACATCACTGGATATTAAGTGTGTGCCATTAGACTTATGTAAACATGAATAATGAATTGTACATTATTGTGTCGGGAGATGGAGGATTCAGCCAAGAATTCTGATTAGTAATCAGTCAGCGTGCATCGAGCATCGCAGCTTCCACAGTTAACAGCGCTACTTCTTAATTAGCTACAGAGTTGCAGGTGAATTAATCATAAGTGCAATAATGATTCCACTTAAACTCTCACGAAGTCGGCCGGAACCCCCCACTGACAGGCACTCTTGAGAGCGCTCAATGTTTATTTTCTCCTAGAAGCACACCTCTTAATATTGGGCCATTTTGGGGGTTTTTTTTGTATTTTTTTGGAAATTGAAGACAGCACCGTCCCTCTCTGAACCATTAGTTTTAGTGCCCGGTTAATCACTGAGGCGCTGATTTAAAATCATCCCAAATTTATGCTTGCAAATGTGTCATATTGTGGTTTAAATATGGATCAAATCAAACTGACTGGTTCATTATTGAGCAGATATATATTAATTTAAGTGTTAAGGGGGTGATGGGTGAGAAGGAGGTGGGAAAAAACAATTTTACAGGATAATAGATGGAATACAACAAGGCCGAAAGGTCATTCTGCTTCCCAGTTTTGGTTTACAAATGAGCGCTCAGAGGATAATGCAGTCTAGTTGCTAAAGTATGACGCGTAGCAGGGGTGGAGTGTACACTTTGTTTTCTGGTTCTCCCATAATTCATCGGGTGTTGGGTGCTGATTTAGATAGGAATGACCTTTTTTGTCTTGGGGACGGTTCCTAAGCAGCATGGCTAATATGCAAGGCCCTCTAGGCGCTGTTTAATCAGAGGGGATGTTTAAATGTTGACTCTGTTGTGGTTGCCACAGAGTGACAAAGACAGGAGTGGACAGACTCCTGGGAGGCCAGGCTGTCGGACTGCCATCTGTTAGCTTGGTGCAGTCTGCTGACTGGCTGAAAGGAGGCTATGGCCGCAATAGTCTTCCATTACAGCCAAAACGCCTCCTGACCCCCTCAACGAGCTGACCTGCAGCTTTTATCAAGTAGCAATGCATTTGCCCCCTGTCTCTGTCATGTATTTGTAATGAAATATTTAATATTTTATCCCTATGAAGCAAGATATAAATTATATATGTTACATGCTATCCCCAGTTACTGTATGTCATTGGTCAAGTGTTGTTTAGCCTGCGCTGTACATCAAACCCTCACCATCCGTTCATCTCGTGCCTCGGTGATGGAGAGCCCAGCAGGTCCACTCTCACTGTGTGACCGATGCCGTCCGGTCTGAAAGATGACATCTCTCCTCCTCTTCTCTCTATTCGGTCGGCACCGGGGCTGCTCATCATTCTGATCAGGTTTAGAGTCCAGCAGCAGCCGTCTCCCACTGGCCTGACAGCCTCTATTAGAATAAAACTGTTGCTTCAAGTGCTGCAGGTGATCCGTGGTCAGAACTTACCAGGGCCCATGAAGAAATTGTGGCTTTTTAGGACAAGGAACAACTTTCCAGGGTTGCCTTTTGTCTCTGTAAGGGTGCTACAGCTTGTTTTCTTTGGTCCAAACCCCTAGTGGAAAATCTTTTTGCATTTTTGAATTTGTTTTGTATAAAGTCACACTGCAAAGTTACATTGTCGTCCCTTGAGGTTAATGCTTTTTTGGTGTCTGTGCTCATTGCTCATTACCTTCTCTAGTGTTCATACTAGTTATGGACACATGAGGAAATATGAATATGACCATCAGTCCAGATTTGCTCTTGGTTCATTTTGTTATGCTAGGCTTTCCATGCATGAGGAACTGCTGGCTATCAGATGTCAACATCCGTCTCCTTATACCCATAAAACTGCATTTCGGAGTCGTTTACTGTAGGCTTGGATTGCGTTCTCACTCTTAACGAACCGCACTGCAGTTAGCTTGCAAGAAGGCTGAGACCCGGCGGGGTTATTTGTTTCCCCCCCCCTGAGTTTTGAATGGCGTTGTTTTCTGCCTGCCCAAACAAACTAAAGCGAAGGAGTAAGCGCTGCAGATTTTGAGTAAACCAATCCACGCGTGCTTGGTGTGAACATGCTCTTAATTGTAAAGACAGTTCTCTTCCAGACACAGTGGAGTTAAGTAAGCTCTTTGTTGAGTGAAGCTGAAAGCCCAGGTTGAGGACAATACTTTACCATTCCACTCTGGAGCAGGGCAGACATGGGAGCATAATGAATCTAAATTGAAAGTCTCGCTGAAAATCTTTATCTATAGCATTGGAACACGATTACAATATCACATTATGAAGATTAGATTATTAGATTATTTTGGGCCCAGCTCTGCTAATCAGGATGTACTTGACATATTTTCTTCCTCCTCCTGAGCATAAGCTCAAGTGTCCAGAAAAAAAGGGCTTGCTGCTGTTTGTACAAAGGATGTGAGGATCCTTCCATTTGCGCTGCTGCTACTGATGGCTCGCATTGAAGTCGGAACTCAGATACATTTTGACAGCTCCCTGCCTCTGCTGCTCCTCGCTGAGCAAGTGCAGCTGACGCATTCATTCCCAGTCATTCAGCACAAGACGCCCCGGGGTGCTCACATCCTCACAGAAAACCAGCTCGGTGTCGCTATCTCTTGACCTGATTCGGAAGTCCTGAAAAGATATTTTTAACCCCCTCATTCTGTTCATGTGAAGGCTAATGTCAAAGCTACTGGGGCAGAGGTACTGTCTTTCCTTGGTCGGGCATAGACTGTCCTATCTGCTGATGAGTCATCTTCTTAGCTGGTGCCATCTGGCTCTACTAGTCTCTAGGCTGACTGCACACATTCACTGGACATGTTATCTCAAGAGACCACTGGTGCGGTTTTGACGAAACTGCAGGGATAATGCATTTAAAAAACAACAACTGTGTGTGTGTGTCTCCACAGACGGAACCCCCTCCACTTCCACTTCATCACGGACTCCATCGCCCAGCAGATCTTGGCCTCTCTGTTCCATACCTGGATGGTTCCCGCTGTCCGGGTCGACTTCTACGACGCCGACGAGCTGAAGGTGAGGAACACCGGCCCTTCCTGCCCCTTCCCTTAGAAATATAAGATCAGAGCTGCATTAAACGTCCTATCCTCCAGTAGTTCATGATCTGACGAGTACTCCCCTTCTGAGAAGTTATGAGCGTTGTAAAAGCCTCTGTGATAATGCTGATCCCAGCACATACCCAGAGAGGTTTTTATTATTTGAGGGAGCAAGTTTTTATCTTGAAGGTGCTGGGAGAGCAGCGCTGGTGGTCAGTGGTGCGATCGATTCATTTTCACTTCAGTCAGTTCAGGAAGTGGGTTTTTCTTCTCAGAATTCAAAAACTGGAAATATTGTGCCATAAAATGTCATTTTTTTGTATTCTAACTGGAACAAGGTCTAGAATATATATCTAGAAACTAAATATAGAATTGCATGAATTGCACTTTAAAAGACCATTCCAGCATGACTTCTTCCCCCTTTTTTCCATCCATATAATGTTAATTCTTACTGTTTTTGCATTCATATGCCACAATTAAAGATATTTTTAGTTTTGCCATACCTCTAAGGCTCATTCTCTCCCATTCAATTCCAAGCGGCATAAAAAACAACTCCCGTCTAAGACAGGAGCGGGGTGTTACGTCCAATTCCTACTTAACACTAATGTTCTCTGCAGTTATGTTAGGACGCGCCTTCTGTCAATAACAATGCAGTCAAGCCAACATACAAACCAAAGATGCAAAAATGTGCAAAAAACTCCAATCATGCTGGAATGGTCCTTTTTAAAATTACATTTTGAATGGAATTGAAACTCAAATGATTCCAACCCTGCCTATGGTACATGACAACATCTAACTCCCTGTTCTGATACAGTCAACCCATTGGAAACTGGTCCGTGTATGAACTGGTTTAGTCTGTTGTGTTTTCAGTCGGAGGTGTCATGGATCCCCAACAAACACTACTCTGGGATCTACGGCCTGATGAAGCTAGTGCTCACCAAGACGCTGCCCTCCGACCTGCAGCGAGTCATCGTTCTAGACACCGACATCACCTTTGCCACCGACATCGCCGAGCTGTGGGCTGTCTTCCACAAGTTCAAAGGTAAGACTATTCTGTTTTCTCAGCTACAAAGGGCTGGTAAGATAAAAACGATTACCTGCCAAGAATAATTTTTAGCGAGAAAACTAATTAAACTACATTCTTTTTAGAAATATGTCACTTTACACATTTTCAAGAGAAGCTGATGAGAAACTATTAGGAAGTATCTTTGTGAATATACATTTTACTTGGCTAAATACATGTGTCTATATCTGGATCAGGAGGGAAATGTTTTATAACATCAATTAGCCAACAGTGCTAGCATGTTTGTATACTAACGTTGATCTCACACACCCTAGGAAATCATAGGAAAACTGGGACTAATGTTCCAGGTAATGCTCAGGGACTGGGTCCACTACTACTTTTTCTAAGCTTAGTAACTTAATAAAACTATATTTCTCTTTGGGTAGCTTTTGCTTTGCTAGTTCAATGTCTTCCATTGGGAAGTTACTGGTAGCTTGTAAAACTAGACTTTAAGAGTAACTTCTACATCACCGCCACTGGCAAAGTGCCACATAAAAGGTCAGCCAGACCCGGGGATTTGTGCAAAGGTTGACCTCTCTTGTATCCAATCTTTAGTCTCCTCACACTTTCTCCAGCAATGGATGAATCATTGTCCATGTATAGAAAATCACCACTGCTGCTCACTGTTGTAGGATCATCCTTGTTAAATCAATACGCAGTTGCCGTCTGTACTATAGATGCAGGTGGGCTGAACATGTACTCGAAAAGACAAAAGTCGATTGCACAACATTCACAGCTCAGATTTACAGATTTAGAACATTTATTGAACACGATACACTTGTTTTTTTATCACTTGGCTGTCATTGGAAATGAGAATATGTTCTAAACTGACCGGTGTAGTTAAATAAAGGTTAAATAAAGAGTAAATACAAAATGTAATGTTTTAGTAGACAAAGCTGCCTTCATAAGGGCCTCTGCTTATCACACAGATCATGTGGCGGTGGGGCACAGATGAGCATATATATGGGAAACACTATTACAGATGTGCTTAAGACCATTTTCTCAGGCTCGATCACTCGGTGCATCATTTAACCAAAGATGATTGGTTAAATAATCCATCGAATCTGACATCGAACATTCAATCAAGAACACACTTCTTCATTTCAGGGTGATAAAATATATTGGAACTTTTGGTCACTTTTTTGACCAATACACAGTGTAATCTGTCAACTAAATATGATAGCCCAATAAACTGCAAGTCTTGTCAAAATTATAAAAACCCAAAACAGCCAATAAAAAAAACTATCTTGAAGGAATTTAACTGTATTTAGTAATCCCACTACGCTAATGTGCCATTGTCTTTCACAGATGGTTTCTAACCATTACAGTGGAGAATGTCATCAAGTCATGCCAAGACAACTAGCTTTTGCTTCGCCTCGCACATTTTATTTAACAAGTTTGGTAAAGTAGTCCCAGACCTGAAACCCGAGAACAGTTTTTTGGGTCATAGGCACAGCGCCATACATTGCCTTGTTTTTTACATCCTAAATGTCGTCATGGTGGTGTTGAACACTATAACTCAAGGACAATACATGATAGAAACCTTATACTTACACTACAGGTACCCCCTATAGAGGGTACCTGAGGATTTCTTCCCCCTGAAACTACTATAAATCTATAAATCCCTGCTTTAACATCTGGAGTTCATATTAATATATTATATATAATATATTTTTCATATTATGACTACCCATGTGTTATATGAAGACAACTATGTTGACAAAGAAAGATTTGCTATCATCAGCATAACTGGTTATATTTAATTTATCATAGTGATTATGGTGAAGCTGAAGTTTTTTGTTTTTTTCTTCTTCTACCATTGTTCTGTGGCCAGAAAAGAGGCCAGTCGACCAATTAGTTAAGATTAATTTATACTTGAATGGTAATGGTGGTCGCAGAGCCGCATGGACAGGGTTGCAGAGAGGCTCTGCAGATGCACAGTGTGCCACTAGAAAAGTGTAACTATTTTTTGGTCACCCATTTGTTATTTTTTAGCAATCATGTTGAGGGCAGAGATTCTCTCAGTTCAAATGTTGTCATGCTAGATTGGCTAGGTCCATCTTCCTGGCTTGTAGAAAAAGCTGAATGCTTCTTGTTGTGGCGGCGCCATGCTACCTTCCACCGAACTGGATTGTACTTTACTTTATTGAAGTTTTTGTGTGGCTTTGATAAAGACAAAGTTGCTAGTGAACATAGAAGATGGGGACAAAACAACACCAGCCCCCTAGTGGCTGGTCTATGCCATAGCTCTGACTTGGTCATTTGAGGTCTACATAGTTCACTCTGTTAAAATTATTTTAATGACGCTCAGGATTCAGGATATCAGGATTTTAAAAAAAACATTAATGGCCATATTACAAAAGCTGATGTTGATTCCTGTGAAGGAATATTTAGGAGTTAGGAAGGTAGGAGTTAGGAAGTGGCGGGGTGATATTAGGGAGGCCTCACTGTCAGAGAGATGTAGTGAAATGAGGAGGAAGGGTGACAGGCAGAGAGGTGGCAGAGAGTAGCTCTGAAGATTTATGGGTAGTGCTGTCCTATAGTGCACCGCAGCCAGCAGGGGTTTGGATCAATCTTAATTAACAGTTGACTCCAATGCAGCACCTCTAACACCCACTCCCTTTGCTGTCCAATCTGGATGAACTGTCTAGCCCCATTACTTTTAAAGTACAAGGGTACAACAGCCCTGCTAAGACTCACTCAATAAATGTTACTCTAAAGCTTTAGCTTTCTGCAAATTACCAGCTCATACACAAGCTTATAAGGGTGCCAAAGAGAGCGGATGCACTTCCATGATTTAGCCGACGCAATTACTATTATATTGTGTATCATATTCATATTAACTTCTTTTGGCACCGCATATCCCAGCAACATACCAGATAAAAATGATGATATTTTTCTGAAGAAGGCGCACATTGATGAGGGCTTGGCTTGAGTTTGCATCCCTACACACTCAAGAAAGCTTATATTTCTTATCCCACCCAAAGACTCATCTAAAATGTATACTTTTGTGTCACCGCTAAGCTAAAATAGGAAGAATTGATAACTTTGAAATGCCGACAGCCATTAAAAAAAGAAATCAGGTAGCCTCGCCCTAAAAAGTACTCTGATGTTGCTGTGTGTTTCTTGAGAGTCAGTGGGATTCTCTATAAGTCAAATATTGGCGTCTTTCCTCCCCCACAGTCAGCAGACAGCAGCTTGTCTCTCGCTCAGGTAATAGTGCTGCTGCTGCAACCTCCTGCTGGCAGCCTCTCTCTTTTCCACAGCTTCCGTCTCTTACCGAATCGACTTCCATGCCTTTTCATCTTCTTTTTGTCCCGTCTCCCTCTCTCAAACTTCCTGCGGTGATTATATTCAGACTGTTTTCGAGAGCCCATCGGGAATGGTCTTTGTCATTAGAGATAAAAATACGAAGGCGATATTGCAATTGCGTTTTCCAGTTCCCTGTCAATGTGACGGCAAGAAAGAATTGTGATTCCCGGTGACTAGGCCTGGTTCAGGGTGGGCTGCAACTGTTTGTTTTGGCTGTCGATTGCAATTATGGGCTATAGCTCGGCGTCTTCATCACACTCTTACTCCTCTTGTCCTTTCCAGCCATTGGCGCCCAGGGCTGATTTTGGGCCTCTGCAGGTCTATGTACCTCAGACTACAAGACTACAAGAAAATTTGCCCGAAGAAGGCAGTATAGACTAATGACTTATCACGAGTAAATGCTAGATAGATAGATAGATAGAACCAGGTGACAGAACCAAGATCTACAGCAGATGGATGGCATGTTTACATATATACAAGTAATAAGACTGGGAAGAGCAGCTTGTGGATGAATGGATGGTACATATATACAGCATTAATGAATGGCAGTGAATGAATGTGAAAGGGAATGAGCGTGGCTTAAGTGGCTTAAGTGCAGGGCAATGAATAAGTGTGAAAGGGAATGAATGAAGTGTAATTACTGCCCCATTGGCACATTAGGCAATGGTGCAAAGATGAAGATTTGAGCTTTTGAGTTTGCGTTGACGTTAGAAATGTATTTTGAATGCTATTACAAGGGTAACGTTGATGAAGCATTTTGAATTAGACTTTTTTCACCTAATTTGTATTTACATATGTTTGTGGATTGATCAAGGCATATTGCATTTATGTACTATTTTATATGAGATTTCAAAATAAAATTGTATAAGAACTTAACAAGAGTGGAGCAAGTGGAGTTGGGAATCTCACTGATATCATCTAGTGGGAGGTGTTGAAAGTTAAGTAACTTTTCTTCCACTATATTCTTTTTCTTCCCCCTTGAGCTAAACTTCCATCGGGTGTTGCTCGGATCGCTCTCAGATTTCAATCAACTCGGAGACTAAGATTAAGAATCGTCTCCGTGGATATATCAGTCTGTGCTGACTGTCAGGTGCCCCCGAGCCCCAACTCACCTCGACAATCGGGCTTAGAATTGGCATTAAAATTGAAAAAATAAAATACTCAGAACCATTTGACCAGAGCAGACAGCTGTTTCAATGACATTACTCTGCAGGTGACGGGGGCTAATGCAACCAGGGTTTTTTAAATCTGTTAACACATGAAACACTGCCGGCCCAGATGATATCTCATCTGTGCCCTCATGACTTGCGCTAAACAGCGGTCTAAGGTTTTGGCTGACCTCTTTAACCTGCCACTGTCACTGTGTATGGCCCCGGTATGCTTCAGAAGAGCTGTTACTGTTGCCAGTACCCACAAAGTCACCGGTGTCCTGCCTTAATGACCTGTTGCTCTGACCTCTATGATGATGAAGTGTCTAGTAGAACTTTTCAAGATGATGTAGATGCAGATGATGCTGTCTCATTAGCTCTGCACTCCTGTCTTAAAGGAAAAATCTACCCTCAAATACTCTTCCACTGTTATGTATCATCAATCTGTGAGGTTTAATACATTCCAGGTTATTTTGTGATGAAGTGTTGTAATTTACATTTTTGTTGTGTCTACTTTCCCTCAATCCGCCTTGTGCCTTGTGTGAATTCTGATTTCCAACATTTCTCAGCATGCCTTTCGGCATCCTTCAGAGAACCTCATATCCAGCCTTTGGTTTTAAAGGAAAGGGCATTTCGATTGTTGAAAATGTTTCTGATATTAAACACAATTGTAGCTGCAATGGAAATACCTCATTGTGACGTCACGTCATCTACATTTGGCCAGTTATCCACAGGAATAACAAAATGGACCCAGGACTGCAAGATCCATTAGGTATCCAGGTCTTAGATTCCTTCTCTTGGTCAGTCAACACCAGTTGTATCTATAACTATTCTTTCTGAGATGTCTCAAAACATTTTTCCTACCAAAACTTCATTTCTAGAGAGTATCCTCACTGGATCACAGTGTTGTTTGGCAACCTCATTGAACGTGACCACATACTACTGACAAGAACTGTAAAACCTGCATCGAAAATCATAGTTACAGCTCCAGGAGATTTACACCACACTCTGTAAACACCATCAAAGCATCAGAACTTGTACCGCCCGCTTCAGAGACAGTTTTTAGCAGGCAGTTGGAATCATGGACAGTGGTCATGCACACACATGCAGTAGGACTGTTCTGTACTGATGTCTTGTTTTTTTGTGCCTTCAATGTCCTTTAACTTTTTATTATTTTGTTGTTTTTGTCCTTTTTAATGCAGGTGTAATTCACCCAGTAAGCATTGCATTAAAATTAACACACTGTATTTGTTGTATGCACATGACAATAAACTTGAACTTGACTACCGTGACCTAGCTTTTATTCTGCAACAACGCTGCACCACAGAGCCAGAGCGGAGGACAGCTCCTACCTAGCCTTTCTCCCAGACTCTCCGCATAACCTGGCAGCACTCTGGGAGGTGAAAGGTTTCATGTTTGCCACTTCTGTTCCCTGATTGCTAATCATATGTTGGGCCGCAGTGCCACACAGAGGTGGTGTCAGAATCCATTAATTTCTCCATTCTCAGCAATCACTGGTCCCTGCTTGCGATTCATTGTAGTTAAACCCCTCAATGCTAATCAGTGGACATCCTGGGGTTAGGCGTGGATCCCTGGGAAATTAGAGCGGGCACTCAAGAACTCATATTTCATTTTGTCCTCCTTCCCATATGCCCTGGCCTCCAGGGAGTACATTCCATGACCCTGGGCGCTCTGACAAATTTGAGGTCCGCAAGGGTTTTGTGCCCTGGGGACGAGGGCAGGCCTGTCAAGGTGAAGGTGGAGAGGAGTTGGAGCGACATGCTGTACCGCATTTGACCTCATTCGCATCTCGACAGGCTCTCAGGAATTGTTTATCGCTCCCAGGCCCATTTCTCTTTGTCTCCAATCTGGCCGTGTAAGCACATGTACTACATGTTGTCTGAGTGTGTTCTTGCATGTTGCATTATGGTGCACTCCCACTGTTTTTTTTTTTAACAGAAAAAGCACTGCCTCAACCGCATTTTATGCTGACAATTTCATAAAGGGGTTCAAGTGACGTGAACCTTTTCATAGTGACGAGCCACTTTCAACAACTATCAAACGCTACCACCACTACCAACTGTCACAACACAGCCCATGTGCTCCATACTGCCTCTTTATGATGCAGACTATAAAAAGATAAATTACAGAGCTTCATCACAAAATGGTAACACCAAAGATTGATATGTAAGAGTATCTGAGGGTGTAATTTTCCTTTAAGATCGGCATCTTCGAAGTGGGCATTCCAAGCCAAACACGTGAACACTTCCAAGTTGCAGCAACAAGATGTCACACTGTTCTTCTGCTTCTTCTGATATGACTTCTACGTGGCATAAAGCCAAACTTGTTAGTGCCTATAAACATTAAATCTATTAGCTAAACCGTGAGGATCCTCATTGCAGTGTTTCTGAAATGGCCAACTGTACCGGAGGCTTTTATTTTAGGAGGAAGCCAGCGTTTAGATCAAACAAGGCTCATGAATCTGATTTATCATGCACTCACACACTTTGTATTTCCATCTGTCTTTCTCTTGCTCTCTTCCTACATCCATCTATCCATGCCTGAACACAACCACACTCTCAGATCATAAATGCACACCCACATTCAGACCATCATGCACCTGTGATTATAGGGCTACATAAATACATGTCTGGAGTTAGAGCTTTGATTGAAAGGTCATAGGTATGTGGAATGTGTGCAGAACACGGCACATCATGTGAGGAAAAGAAAGCAGTGTTGTAAGTGAATTAGAGCCATCTGAGCTTAAGTCTTACAGAGGTATCACCCCTAGTGTTTGCTCCATAATCCTTTTCAAAGACAAGCCAATGTTCTATACCACAATGTGATATAAATTATTGACCAAGAACACTAGTTCATCTGCTCTCTCAAATTCCGAGAATTTGTTGAGGGCAACCCATTTTCAGCCTGCGCTCAACAACACAACATAGAACAAGCCTTTTGCCTTTCAAAGCAACACGCACACATGGTGCTTTGCAGGCCCTTAAAGATGTCTAAAAATGCTCAGTGGGTTTATAGGCCAATGTAAGTGGGGCATTAGACGGCAGATGTACATTTGCTTGTGCTGCTGGGCGAGACATGTCTGCCCAGTAAATCAATAATGCAGAGGGGGTCTCTGCGGATGAGATCCTGGCACTGGAGACAGAACAAATAGACCTGGCGTGGATGGGTAACAGACAGGTGCAGTCAGCGCTGCACACACCAGCTTCACGTCTTGACTGTATTTTTGTACTGGAGAGAGGAGGTGGATGTCAATGCAGCTTGGCATTTCTACATCAGCAGCCTGTTGCGGCAGTTAAAAGTTCAAACGCACTCCTTAAATTTTAATGGTTGCACCAAGTGAAACGATTAGAACGTAGAGAAGTTATTACTTAAAACTTAGACCTACCCCCTACCGGGTGTAAAGTCTTCGTAGAATTGCCATTTGCATGGCAAATTGATTTGATAGATTGGAAAGCTTGCTGGATCCAGAATTGCATTAGGCCTAACTCCATAGCATTGTTGAAATCAACAGTTTAACCCGTTGATGTCACTATTGTTGTCTGTATTAGTTACCGACATAGGTTTACATAGGTTTATATATGTGGTTGTAGTGGGTATGGGAGACAAACTACAAATGAATCCAACTACTTTGTACCATATAAGTACCTTGGTTTGGTAGCTTGGTTTATCCTCTCTTTCTCTGGCTATCGCAAAGTTAGCTACCATTACTTGGGGCAGGAGAAATTGTTTTTGGTATGCAGGTTATTGCCCACAGAAGGTGAACATGTCACTGTTTGAAACAGTGTTTTGGTTAATAGTCTCTTGATGCTCTACTAGTCAAAATGCACTTTAAATCTCCATGGTGCAACTAATCAAAGATACAGCTTTAGCATCAAATTAACTAGTTTCAGTGCAAGGTTTGTGTAGGCTTTACACCCTAACGTGTGATCGAATGCATCTCCAGCTGGCACAACAAGCTGCAGAATTGTTACTGAGGAAAAGTGGGGGTGTGCTCTCCGATAAGCTCCACCACTCTTCCTGCAACCTGAGAGGAGAATAGATAAAAAAGAGAGGAGGTAACTCTACTGATTAGCAGCTCATTATTCCACCGTGGGCCTTGAAGGAGCAGCTTCATTCATCTTAGGCAACACCCGGTCCAGATTCTAGGCCTCCGTCATGGTACTGACCACCAGGAGGCAACAGCAACAGCCTCATTCTTTCTAAATCAGGATGTCTGCAGGTCCTTAAAAAGTCTGGAAATATTTCATTAAGTGATCCTAAATTTAAGCATTAACATTTCTCAAATACAGTAATTAGAGGGCTTAATTATTTAATCAATGTTATGCAGGTTTATTTTCATTTAAGTATCATTATGATGCAGTTAGACAGTGATATTTACAGATTCTTTACATTCAGTGATATTTAGTTGAGGCAGAGTTAGAAAGTAAAGCAGACAAAATAAGGCAAATTCCATGAATGGTGTAGTTCCACCAAGAGATGTGCCGTAGTGGTTTATTTGCTTATGTTGTATTTCTTCCAGTTGGTCACATTCAGTTTGACCCACATACAATCTTAGATTAATACAGGACAGGGTTAATACAATATGCCACACATGCCGGATATCATGTTCCTAAACATTGTATTTTCTTTTACTTATCCTTCTCATTTTCAGAACTTTAATTAGCTACGCTCAGTCAGAAGTACCCTGCTTTGTCAGCTTTATCTTTCTTCATTTTGGTTAAATTGGTCTTAAATCCAATTCCAGGTAACATTAAAAAGGTCTTCAAAAGTCTTAAATTGGCTATCTGAAACCTGCGGATTCCCTGTAAAAGCTATTGAATACACAGGTTCATTCGAGTCTCATATGTTCTGCCCAGTGAAATAAAACAGCCATCAGCTTACTTACCTCAGACAGCTGATGATTGGGTGGCCTGGGCCCAATCACAGTTTGTACTGTACAGCTCCAGCCATGATTGGATGAGACAGCTTTCGGAATTGAAAGAAAACGTGTTCTTTTTCCTTTACAGCCAGTCCCTGTAGTTCCCTGTAGCCTGGCTTCACCCAGGTCCTCCTCACCACTCACACCCTGCTGGGAATGTGATATATAGGGTTTCAATGGAGCATTGAGGCTCAAAGGGCTGTGTTATTGATCATTCTGTAGGAGCTGACACGTTGACCAAGCTCAATGACCACGCTGTCAATAGAACCCATTTCACCAGCATTCATATTGCCTCTGCGTTTGTGCTGACCTTCTTTTATCTACCATTCACCCCCATTTTTGAAATGTGTGTTGATGTGAGAGAGAGACATTACAGATGGAGACAGACAGAGTGGGGAGAGTAGCAATCAGGCAGGGGGAAACAGAAAGTTATCACAGCGCACAGGGGCTTGGCTTAAAATCATTTTGATTGACACCAGCAATAATTGCCCATCACTGGTCCGATGAAGTCTTTCCAAAGAAGTGGTGGGCCGGAACGAGTCCCGTAGACCGGTAGGACACTGGTAGTTTAACACATCCAGCATTCTGCGGCCTCGGGCTCAATGGTCCTGAAAAGTGGAGGGTTTAGTGGTGCTTTCCTGCAGAGTTGTCATTCCCTGGTGGCAAAGCTCATTTGAGAGTAGTCAGATAGATCTAGCGCTGCACCTCAGCCTCCACTAAATCAGCTGTCAGCAGAGCAAGGATCTGCTCCTCAAAAGATTCCTGTCCAGGAGGAAGTTATGTATACAGACAGTTCTGGCCAAGATTTATGCAGATAATATACAATCTCTTCTGAAATAATGGGAAATTGAAACAACTTTAGGTCTTAACGTTCATCTGCTTTATTTAACAGCACATGATGAAATAAAATTTAAAAAATATATTTTTTGGCTTCAAAATGAATGGCTTCGCTCTTCAATTGCAACACGCTCCAGGTCTTCAATGTTTGAAGGATTCCTTTGACGAACTTCACAATTCAGGTCTCTCCATTCGTTCTCAATGAGATTGAGATCCGGACTCATCTCTGGCCACTCCTGGGTAGCACATTTTGTCTTGGGTCAAGATTTTACATTTTGTCACTTCCTGATTTAACAAAGCAAAACTTTGTGTCAAAAATGCGTTCAAAGCATTCCTTTATATATCCCATTGCTGCCTGCCATTTTTCATGAGGCAGTGGGTGAGTATGTAAAGGAATATATGGAATTTCAATTTCTTGCCAAAAAGAAATTACAGCTAAAATTTCCATGGGATTACTATTATCGGGGGACCTCTGTCTTCATGAAATTATGGTAGATAATTTATGCTGGAATTTTTTTTACTTTTTTACAACTTACAGGCATTAAAATCACTGTTGGCCTCCACATATTATTACAAATCATTAGATGTCCTCAGGTAATATATGGTCCCATATGAATAGGGCTAAACAAGGATGTGAGAGTTGAATACCGCAAAGAGAGAATTGTGACTGCCATCATCAATAGCAGCAGGCAGATATGCTCTATCTCTTATCATCACTCTTTCTCTCTCTCTGCTCGGATAGAGAACGCTGATTAATCATGAGAGAAACAGTTGGAGGTCAGAGGCACTAAAGAGTCAAGCCACCGTTGGTTGACTGCTGTTTTGAACTTAAACACTGAAATATCTCTGCTCACAAACTGTCCCTTCATGACTTTTTCGAGACCTACTTTCTGTACTAACCAGTGTTGTTAGTTTCAAAATCATGCAAGGAAGTAATAGTTATATTTACCCCTTTCAATGTTAAAACACAAGAGAAGCAAATGAAGTTTATCACTTTGTTTGGTGATATTTAGAGTTGAAAAGTAAGACAAATGAAATAAAGCAAAAAAACAAAAGTGTGACAGGTTGAAGAGGACCGAAAGGACTAGAATAGAGAGGAGGACATAGCAAGCTGACATAATCTGCCTAAGATAGCCTAACCTGGCTGGCACCACCAGCCGAAGACGCTCAAAAACTCCCAGAAAAGCCCTGTACAGGAAAAAATGAAAGAGACCTTGGGTGGAGCAATTCAAAGAGGGTTCGGCAGTCTGCAGGCAGAATATCCAGAGCACTAAATAATATATGATTGTTTGATTCATGAACTGCTGTGAATTTTGCTCACGACTTGAGAGCAGCTTCAAAAGAAAGATATGCAAGATATGAAACCCATGAAACCAAATTCAGTCAAAAAGCCACTCACGCAGTTGATATGCAAAATTATGTCCTTCTCGGTGACAGAAATTGGTTGCCACGATGACATGCTCCTCACGTCATGGCATCATACCCCCCCCC
>CABFOQ010052597.1:29372-51926 GCA_900660455.1 Gephyroberyx darwinii
TTGTCTGTTTCCCAGCTCTTACAACTACCAGCAGCAGTTCCTTCCCCAGGGTAATTCCTGGGTGCTTCATCCCTCTGTATTCTAGCTCTCACTACTTTCTCTCCTTTACTTTTACCCTTCATGTACTGTGATGGCGTTCAATCATCACTCATAATAAACTGTCTCTTCAGGCTCCTGTGGTTTAATCAGGCCAAGCCAGTGTCATTCATGCTATCAACAGGTCAAACCAGTATTCTGTGTGCTTCATCTCTCAGTGAGTATTCAAGCTCTCACGGCTAGATAGTGATAACAAGGATACTCACTGAGTGACGAAGCGTTCATATGTTGGTTTAGCCTGATGTTCATTTTGGGACCACAGGAACCTGGAAGGGGCAGTGGCACACAGGTGGCTGCAGCCAGCAGGCCACTGTCCAAAATGCCACTCTGCACTGATGCCATCTTCCCAAGCATTATAGCTAACCAACGCTGTTGTTTTCGACAGTATTATGTCAGCAGCTCCTAAATAGAAATTGTATTCCTCTTTAGTACAAAAATGTCCTTCCACAACAAACATCCCTTGTCCTCTTTCACTGACATTGTTTGATAGCTCTAGTACATTTGAGGTACATAGGGTAGTGATTTGCTCGGGTAAAATGAAATGAAAATGAAAACATTGTTGTATGTATCACCAATGGCTCACTGACTGCCAAAACACAACTTGTCTAGTTTTTACCTTTTTAAAGTTGAGCCTCTGGTTAGTTTTGCTTATCTAACTGGTGGTCTGCGATGCCACGGCATTGTGCAGCCATGGGCTGCTCCAACAAAGCAGGAGAGTTCTCTTTTCAGCTTTCCAATGGATGCAGAGAGGTAACCTAGCTAGCATAGGTACATCTTATGGACCAGTAGCAGTGACATATCCATTAATAACGACCCAGCCTCAACCAGAGCTGGAGACTCGAGACTTTGAGCCTATGATTCGAGTCACGAAAATCAGGACTTGCAACTTGACTTGGACTTGCGCTGAAAGACTTGTGACTTAACATAGACTTGCACTCAAAGACTTGTGACTCGACTTAAGACTTGACTTGGACTTGAGCAGAGACACAGTTAAAAACACCAAGTCAGTCAAACAGGTTCAAAACTGCATATGAAAGTTTTTGTAATGATAAATTAGCTAGTTGTTCCAACACTTTCTAGCTTGATCAAACAAAGCAAAAGCCGTGCTTGTAAATCAGTTTCAGCTTGTAGACAAGTGACATTATTCATGATTTAGAATACAAAAATGCTACTAACCCCAATAATTTAGGGTGTATTTCATATGAATATGATATTTTAATAGCATTTACGAGTACAGGAACCCCTCCCCCAAAATGACTTCAACTAGTCATAATTTCAGATTTTGTACAAATATTCCATTGGCACCAATTTGTCATGGACTTACTGTGCCTCGAGAGCCACCACGAGCCAATCTGGACCATCTTTAAGCGTTTTCCCTTCGGCTATACCTCTTTTGCCTCTATCTAAGACGAATAGACTTTGTAAGAAGATTGACTTGCCTCACCCCTTCTGTCCCCTTGAGCTACAGTGGCCTAAAGTCAAATGTTCACGATAGAGATGAGTGAGCTAATTCTTTCGACTAATTAATTGGTCATGTTATGCTCGGGGGCAGTAAAAACCTTACTTACTGCCCCTTGTTAAATTTGTTCTACTCTGAGACAAACCAAATTCAAAGCTGTTGCTGCACCACCTGCTGGCCCAGCTAAAAATCCCTGTTTTGGTGCCTTATGAGTGGACTCTTTCTCTCTCTTTGTGAGAGGGAGGGAACAGCGTTACTCATTCATTTTTCCCAGGGAGTCAAACTGGCAATCTTTTGGCCACAAGCTTGCTTCTCTAACTTCAAGGCTACCGCCGGCCGTTGCCGACCTCATTAATGCTCCCTCTCTCTCTCTCTACTGTGTTTCTCTTACTCGTTTGTTTAGGTGATCCACTGGAACTCTCCTAAGAAGCTGCGGGTGAAGAACAAGCACGTTGAGTTTTTCCGGAACCTCTACCTGACCTTTCTGGAGTACGACGGCAACCTTCTGCGGCGCGAGTTGTTTGGCTGTCCCAGCGAGGCCGACCACAACAGCGAGAATGTAAGTGGAACTACTTCCTAGGTCTACAGCTGGATAAGCCGCCGCCGTGTTCGACTGTATCTCTGGCCATGTTGTCTTAATTGTGCTGTAGATATGAAGGGTGGTGTTCTAGTTTAGCAGGACATGAAGCCTTGCCTTCTCCACTTTCGGCTACCCCTCCACCATCCTGGTGAGATGTGCACATGTATTTGACAAGTATAGTATTTAATGGCGTGCATGTACTGAATGTTGAGCAGTACTGAAGCGTTGTCAGGACTGTCTCTGGCTATGATTTCTTACAAATTGTCCATAGTGCTGCAGATGTGGAGGGTGATGTTCTAGTGTTGCGTTAGACTGTGAATCATCGTTGGCTGGTTTGATTTCATGTGGTAAGTTCCTCAGATGTCTTGTTAACTTTTTATGCAGGGAATTCAGTGTGTTTCACATCTGATTTCAGCTGATTTGCTGTTACCCAAATTAAATAACCTAGAATGTACTCTTCATTATAGATAAGATTTGTCTCAATAGAAGTTTCTTTTTTCCCATTAATGCCATCCAAAAAGTCAACTGCTCAAGGCTACGCAGGAATATTGCCCCATTTACAGCTGCGGTATAGCTGGACTACTGTTGCAGTATGAATTATTCTAATGCCAACTGACTTGTTTTGCGTCTATATATAACATGGATGCTTATATTGCTAATGCTAATTTTGGTCATGGGTTTTATGTGGTGGCTAGGCTATTGCGTAACATTGGCCACAAATGTGAGAAACCTTGCTAATGCAGATTTGCAGATTAATAGCCTAGTGATTTTTGTCTGCTTCTGGCTATCACTTATTTGGATAGGCTTAGGCTAATATAAATATACTTATTAGTTTAATACTATATACTAGTTTAATTTAGAAATGGGTAGATCTAAGCTAGAGTGTAATTTTTTGTGGACTCTCTTGAAGTGTGGAGGATCAACATCATATTTAATGGTGTTTTGATAGTTTGTGCTTTTAGTATGTTGTATGCAGGTCATTTGGAAAAAAGAAAAAAAAAGAAGAAAGGAAGACGAATTTGTTGCAATTTTTAGTATGAAGCAAGCAAATTGGCATACCATAATCATTGTTTTAGACCAGGGCCTATTATTACATAGAAAAGTATTGTGTTTTTCTTCAAACTGCCAGATTCCCTACATAAGTAAAGATATAATGGATCCAAAATGAACCCTAAATGTAAGCCTGAAACAGGAAATTCTCAGGGCATGCATGTATATTTTGGGCAAACGCTACACTTCGCTGTCCGTGGTGCTGAATGGTGTATGGGATACCAGCTGCAGTAAGTCCTCCGCTATGCTCTGTTTTGAGGAACTGAAACAAACAACTGCAAAAAATCAGCCACAGGTTACTGAAGTAATGGAGACTCCACACTGTGAAACAGAAAGTACACAGACACACCGCGAGAGTGGTAGCGTACTGCCAAATCCAAAGTCAGAACACACTATCTGGCTATTTCTCCAGGCCGCCGTCAGCCGGGATATGGTTGCTTAATTTGAGTCTCAGTGGGAGGAAGGTGTCAAGGTGAGGGGGTTAATGGGCCGAACCGCAGAACCCGCCACTCCAAACAGGCAGATTTACTCTCTCCCATCTATCTCTGCCCGTAGGAGAACAAGGACAAGGTTGGCTAGGGGAAAAACAACCCTTGGGTCCAGGTCACACAGAGACCTCCGACAGGATATTTAATCTCGCCCAGGCCCGGCCAAGCACAAGGAGGTGAATGGGGGGGCAGGGTTCACATAATGAGGTGGCTTTTTCTCTCAGGCACGCAGTCGGGCGGCCATGTGGAGTCCTAGATCCCTCCATCAGTGAGAGGAAGGGCTGGGAGCATATGGACTGCCTGTCAGTGTTTTATCAGCCAGGTAGAAGTTGATCCTCCCCTCGCCCCTCCTCGGCTCCTAACGCACTGAAGGTCACCACCGATCCAAAGTCTGTTTTTTTACAGAGCGACAGACCGCCACATGCGGTGGAATTATTAACGCGTCAGCTCTGCGGTCAGTTAATTAATCACATTATAACTTTCCATCACGGCATGCCAGAGCCCTTTTTTGCCACCATTCAACTCCAATGTGTCCTTAACTCCAGGAAATAGTTTGCTCACTCAATTTTTCAGAGTTTGAGCAGCGATTTAAATCCCATTAAAGTGATGATTAGCCTAATGAAGTCACTCAGGGATTGGCTCCAGCAGCACACTTCAGCCTGGGGTCCTCCAGGAGCCTCAGTGCCACTGCCGCTCAGTCACTCACTAAAACTACACTAATCACACTGTTCAAAGTAGAGCAAAGCCACTATAGACACTAAGGTTCTGACAACTCCTTTTTTTTTTACTCTTCCAGTAGACCCCCGAGGCGATAAAATGTGGATTTATCAAGCTTCTGCAATTTTAGTAGATTCTGTGTGCAGATCTCGACTGATGGGTTGCTAGCAACTGTGCCTCATCTCAGAAACGGAAACAGAGCTGGTGTTTCATCCAAATATCTCCCACTCCCCCCCAAATGCATCAAAGTTTGCACCAATTAATAAATGCACAACTCTGCTGGATCTCCCCAGTGCGTTCGACAGCTGAATCCGAATACTCATCAAGTATCATTAGCTTGATAGTTAGCCTTCCTCTGGGAGAAGGGCATCAATAACACAGTGCGCTAGCCAACGTAAGCCAATTAGATTGGGACCGCTTGTTTTTGAGCATTGTTGTGTGAAAACTGTTCTTACAAATCTTTTCATCTTTAAAAGCGCATTTTTTATAGTTTCATTAACATTCAATTAAAATATTCATGAATTGATATTTGGTCAGGGCTGCTTTAAGAAGGCAACGTTAAACCTAGATTAGTTTAAGAAGCTTGATGTATTCCACTTAATTTTTTACATACATTTTTTATAGTTTCAGATTTTCTACATTGAGCACGTCACCATTAGAAGTTGTCTTGATTGGAACTCCTCCCTCAACAACTGTTTAATTGCTTTCAGTGAGCCAAGCGGGGTCCAATATAATGAGGGTGTGAAAATTTAAAGGTGCTCTGTGTAGCGTTTTAGCATGAATAAATCATTACCACGTTAATTTTGTATAATTACTGTAAACAAACGAGACCATCACCGAGAAGATTGGCAGCCTGTACCAGCCTCTATACTGCATTTCATATCGAGTGTCATGGTGTCAGATTTGGCGGGAAAGCTGCTTTATTGCTTTACGGTGTTCTTCCAGGGCAAAAGGAGCTAAAGGTTTCAGGAGTGAAAGGCAGATGGAAAAATCACTTCTAATATGTTTTATATGCAAAAATCTTCCTGCAACAGGAAGCAACGGGGTTTATGGGAAATGTCTTAATTTTGAGAAACACCAGCACTTACAACACCACTGTGGTCTCCTTTTATACCAAAGTAATTCATTTTACAATGATATAATAATATTTAAAAATGCTACATGTAGCACCATTAATCTTAAAAGTATTCAGCTGAACTTATTAACAAAACTTTACTAATTTGAAAAAAGCAGAAGTACATGAATAATAGGGGCCTTGTTATTTCTCCTCTCTCTCTCTGCAGCTCCAGAAGACGCTGTCGGAGCTGGACGAGGACGACCCATGCTACGAGTTTCGTCGGGAGCGATTCACCGTCCACCGAACGCACCTCTACTTCCTCCACTACGAGTATGAGCCCAGTTCTGACCACACAGACGTCACCTTAGTCGCCCAGCTCTCCATGGACAGGTACTGTACAACACAAAACTCCTGATGCTCCAATGTCGCTCAGTATGCTCAATCGGTAGTCTAATATTCCATTTATTAACACTGCACTGTATACAAGGATGTAGTGGCGAGTAAACCCATCTAAACATCAATCTTTATGAGGTAAATTCTCTTATATTGAATGCCATATTTATTCCTATATCCTCATAGTGTTAAGTCACTTACAGTATTTGGTTTTTGTTGCAGTTCAGGGTTGTGGTTGAAGATTTCATTTTTCTTCTCATCTCATTGTTTGATTTCTTCTGTAACATTGATCTTTGCCAATCCATTACTCAGCACTGCTACTGTTTCAGTAGCTTCGGTATGTTTCCACCCAACTGTCAAGCGAATTTTTCAAATGTGGCAAAATCCAAAATGTGAATTAGAGTTTTCATCGGCTGTGTCCCGCTGAATGTAAAAAACAAACAAAACAAAAAAACACCAGACAGATGAAGTCTTTTGGGGTGATTAATGATGCTTGATTAGTGATGATTGCTTTTGATATGTATTCATTAGTGCTTATTAGTATTGGGATAGTTGTTATCTTTCTTTAGTGACAGCTGTTGTTGCCATATTTCGTGCTTTTAGTTGGTGATTTTCTAATGCACCACCTAATGGTCATACAATCACAACAGAGGCTTATACATGTTACAGATATTTTACAGACTTTTCAGAAATGCATTTCAGAAGACATTACAGGCCTCATTATTTACTCATCTAGTGCGTTTCCATTGTTATTTGTCACGTAATTTATGTTTGGACAAAAATAATCCCACTTCCAAGAAAGCGCTTATTGTGAAAATTTTATCGCTGAATGTTTTCATTCAGCTTTTCTAATTAGATGCATCATAATTTGCAAAAATACCAGCTGGTGTGCATATGAACCCTGAGGACAGATACCAGTGAAAAAATGTTTCCAACTTGGGCTCTGTGCTGTAATGCTGTCTCTAACCAAGAGAACACTATAGGACAAGATCAGAGAACAGGGCTGTGGTACTTGAGTCTGGTCTCAGTCTCAGGTCCGGTCTCCACCACTGTTCCGGTGTCTTGGACCTGACCTGGACTTGGTCTCGGCCATTATTGGACTCGACTTTTTCCTGCCAAAATAAAAAAATTTTAAAGATATATTTTTCTCTGCCTGGTCCACCTTTGCTTTTTCCTCCCCAGCACCACAAACTCCTCAAACACCCATGTCCAGTATGTAATAGTCCTCAAATTACATTGATTAGTCCAAATCCTATGCATTGATTAGTTGGATGTTGAAGGGTGTAGTACAGAGTCCCTGCAGATAGAGCTACATCTCTGTTCATCCTTAAGAAACTATTATTTTGCGTTTGAAAGACAGTACAGTGTTTATTGCCTATGTTGATCTTGCTCTTGAATAGAGCTCAATTTGTTCTGGTCTCTGTTTTGACTTGGTCTCGACTCCCTTTAGACCTAGACTCAAACTCAACCAGGTCTTGGAATTGACTTTGTTCGACTAAGGTGGTCTTCACTACAGCTCTGTTGGAGAACGAATTTGGCTCGGTTTGTTGCTGCTGCATCTCCAGTATCTGTTTGCAACATTCAGAGAGACGGCAGACGGTGATGCATGAGATAGGGGGAAGCCATTGCTCATATGTCATCGCCATTTCTGCTGGAGATATCTGTCTCGATGTGTACTTGTGAGTGTGTTGTTTCTGTCCAGGAAGTCTCTTATCTCCAGCCGACTCAACTAAACCTCAATACAGTGAAGATGAGCAGAGTAGCTGCCTGCATGAGTCATGAACGCAGCGTTGATTGAACATGGAGCGTTTTATAGGAGAGGATTCTGGATTACACTAGTTATTAACCTCTGCTTGTCTGGGTTTTGTCTACTGTAGTCCAAAGACGCTGCTATATAAAAACAGCTGTACGCAGCCCACGCAGATAATACCGCAATGATTTTGTGAACTCCACATAATTAGTCCTGTTTTAGGGAAATTGTGTGTGATTTGTGAGTAAAGACCTTGAGAAAGCAATACAGACGCTTGGAGTGGACTGGAATTTTTAAAATGTGACTCAATTAGTAGGATTAAGCACATTTTCAGTGAGTACTTCTTAACAGGTTCGGTGATTATGCAAGCTTCTGGCTAAACTCAGAACAAAAAGCTGTGATCATCATTTAATTCAAATTTTGCAGTCGGCTAACCACAGGCAACAAATACATTGTCTTGAGAATTATTATTTTGCCTTTTTATGACTTCTGGTACATTCAGAATTATTGCATTCACTTTGTAGCGTCCCGAATACTAGCCACTGTTGTGTATCTCACATACTTGCGTGGCTCACAAATCAAATGTTCATTTGAATGTGAACAAGTAGGAACTGGGTCAGAATTTGAAATTAGTTAAAGTCCAGTACTGGTATTAATCAGCCACAGTCGCTACAAACTCACAAATTCTCAAACGTTCATTCAGTCAGACAGCATACTGCTCCATGGCACAAGCGCGATACTGTACGATCTATTCAGTTCGTTCAGTGGTTCAGTTGCTAAATCGAACTGAACGAATCATTCAGCTGCGTAGGCAATGCCACAAACGTTTTACAAAGGTGAATCAAATGAACTGGTCCTGAATCAACTCACTACTGTGGGCAAGGAAGGAGGGGGCCAGGAATTCTATGGGAGGTCCAAAGACCAGAAGAAGAAGAAGAAGAACACTTTATTGGTCCACACATATTTTTGTCACACACACACAGCATGCAATCATTGGTGGCCGCCAAACACACACACGCGTGCAGGGAGGGTGGCTGCGGGAAATTTGTCCTCTGCTTTTGACCCATCCTTTACGCTGCCCCTCCAGTGGGCAGCCCTCTGTGGCGCCCGGGGACCAACGGCTCCAGGTGTTTGAGTCCACGTCGTGGTCAGGGACGGGACAGGAGGTGGCGATCTTCTTTACATGTTTTTTCTAATTGGGGTCCTTATTGTGAAAGAGGACCGCTTACACGGGGAGGACATGCAAACTCCACACAGAAAGGCCCGGGAGATAACCCACCTGGGCACCCCAATAGTGCCCCAGGCAGGAATCGAACCAAGAACCTTCTTGCTGTGAGGCAGCAGTGCAGCAGTGAGGCAGCAGTGCAAGCACTGCGCCAGCGTGCCACACCGTCAACGCAAAGTGAGCCTACATATTGTAGTTATTGTTGGTATTATTGATTGTTAAACCTAAACATAGTCATGACTAAATCCACACAGAGATACAATGAAATGCAACGAGAACTATTCGTCAATTAGATAGATTCATTAGACAGTTATTGTTTTCCAACATTTGTGCACATTAAGAAATGTGAAACAATATCAAAATAAATGCAAAGCTAGTTCAGGCAGGTTCCGGCGCAAGTCAATCCACCAAATTGTCAGTAAGAGTAAGAGTTGAAGAGCCATTGACAGTCAAGAACATTTTGGATGGCACCTAGGGCGGCCAATCAGATTTCAAGGGAGGCGACCACACCTTTGGATCCAATCCAGTCATCAAGGTAATGACTGGATGACTGTAAATATATAAAACTGAATGTGAAGCAGGGCAGCACGGAAAAAAGCAACATCTTTCCCGGATTAAAAAAAATGTTGCTGATTTGATTCATACAGGGAGCCAAAGTTGACGTCACTTCTGCCTATTCTAATACATTACAGATTACTCGATATGAGGAAACTACGAACCGTACAGTTCCCATTCTGAAATATGTCCTAGTATGAGGTGATATTTATTTATTGACTACCTCATAAGTACACACTTTTGCACACACATTTCTTTTTTCTTCAACAAATCTATTGCTTCGTGTAGTCATTGTAAGATGTGTCCCCCCCGGGTCTATGGAAACTCGTGTTAGCCACCTAGCCGCTAGTAAAACTGGTTAACTTCCACTTTGGCTCCCTATATGGGCCATCAAACAGCATGTTTTGTAAGTGTGTGCGTAGTGGGGAGATGTCTGCAGCTGTCACTATCCTACTGCCACCATGTTGAGAGACAATGGGGCATATAGAGAAATCTTTCCTGATAAGCTATGCGAAATTGAGCTTTTAATGGATTTTTAACACCCCGCTGTTATCAGATATGGTTAGATTTAATAAAGATCATTACATCAGCTCTGATCATATACAGAAAATCTCCGTATTTTACCGTGGAATGCATCGCTCTGCCATTTATATGCTAATTTTTGCTGTGGTTTCACAGCGAGCGGCGTGCTTGTAAGCAAATTTCTACAGCGAGCACCGTGTTTATGTGAACACCCGATTCCTCCGAGATCCGGAAGGAGCCGATGTCTCCGAGGTTATTTAGTCATCAACGTATCTGCTGCCTCATCCTCTCTAGGTTTTCCCTCTCTTCGTTCCTCCTCGTAATTGCATTGTTTTGTTTGAGTGACTCGAGGTTATTACCGCAGCGGTGTTTGAATTGAGCTGAATAAATGTGTAAATTAAAGTCAAACAAGGGATTTTGACTCACTAAGCAGGGAGGACACTGGAATATATTTAATCTCAACAACTCCACGAACTTCTCTGTTATGTCATTTATTCCATGCCTCTCGCCGATATACTGTGGACTCATCAGCCTTGCAGCGGCATAGTCCTTTAGCCTTGTTAGCTCGAGGCTACATATTTTTCTGTGGATACTCATATTTGCCTCAAAGCAACCATCTCGTTAGCTTTAAACACACAGAACGCCGACGGCTTGTGTCGACCCGATTTTCTGACTCTGTATGTATGGCAACGTGTTGAAAGTCGAGGAAGGATTTAAAGATTATTGGAATCTTTGACACACACTCTTTCTCTCTAATGTAAATACAGCAGTCTCTAACTGCCTCGCAAGCTACTGTCATTGACTAGATGGAAACACCAGCTCTACAGCTCCAACCTCAAGCTCAATGTAGCCTGCCCACCTCGGTTTCTCACCGATGACGCCTGAATCCACTTTAACAGGTGCGATCAAACTTCCTTAGAGCTTCACTTTACCCTGATGCATGAATTGGAAAGGAAAACGGGTTTATAGAGGTGGAGGAAATACACAGTTGATGGAGATATTCATACATTTACCAATGCACACTATAGGATAGGATCATATCTAACTATCTTTTGTGCAATTCAATTAGGATGAGCACCTGCATAGAAACCTGGTTTGGATGTAAGAAGATATTGTCTTTATCTCGATTTGGCTCTTTGCTGTATTCATTGAAATAAGTTGTGCTTGTTGCGAACATTTTGCTGTAATTGTTTTTTATCTTCAGTATTCTATTTGTTTTATTCTTATCTATATCTTTTCCTCTGCTGCTGCAACACAACCATTTCCCCACAGGGATCATTAAAGTTTCATTTTATCTAATCTACAAAAAAAACAAGAGTAAAGGTCGGTCAGTGAGAGTGGGTACGCCACTGGGGTTTTGTGAATTAGGCCCATGGCGGCTTTTTGGAGGTGCAACAGATCCAAAACCGTCTATACCTGTCAGTACTGATCAGACCTACACTACACTGCACAGTGCATTTACTCTTCCTCCAGACAGAGCATAAAAAGAAATTTCGAGGCAGTGTGAATGCATCCAGTCAGTGGAAGGAGCCGGACAGAGTGAGATGGACGCAATTTCAGATTTTTCAACTTAAGCGAGAAGTTCGTCTGATGCAGTAAAGCGAAAACCAATCAGCTCCAAGCAGGCCAAATGGTACTAACCAATGACATCTGGACTAAAAGTTTAGAAAAGCTAGATTAGAGGAATTTTGCCTTCTTTCTGTCTAAACGCAGGATCAGACTTACAAAGAATGCAATATAAAGAGAGCCTTGTTTTTGTATTGATCTTCTGTGCAGGCTCCAGATGCTGGAGGCCATCTGTAAGCACTGGGAAGGCCCCATCAGCCTGGCCCTGTACCTGTCGGACGCCGAGGCCCAGCAGTTCCTGCGATACGCTCAGGGCTCGGAGGTGCTGATGAGCCGCGGCAACGTCGGCTACCACATCGTCTACAAGGAGGGTCAGTTCTACCCGGTGAACCTGCTGCGAAACGTGGCCATGCGGCAGGTCAACACGCCATACATGTTCCTGTCAGACATCGACTTCCTACCCATGTACGGCCTCTACGAGTACCTCAGGTAAGACGGGGAAAGAGTAACGGATGAAAATAAGTGAGATCTACTGCTAGAGCAATTTTGTGAGTCAACTGCAATTGCAAATAACTACCATGGACTCCTTGTGTGTATATCTAACATATATATGTGTTTATGTGTGTGTCTTTATAGGAAGTCAGTGGTACAGCTAGACATGGCCAACAATAAGAAGGCTCTGGTGGTTCCAGCCTTTGAGACATTGCGATATCGCTTGTCCTACCCAAAGTCCAAGGCCGAGCTGCTCTCCCAGCTGGACATGGGCACGCTCTTCACCTTCAGGTGAGCCATTTCTCTATATCACTGTATCACTAGTGGTTCTCGACCGTGTGCCATCGAGGTCCAAGAGTCTGCAGAGAGTTTTCATTCCACAGCAGTTGATTTCACCAGTTTCAGCTAGTTCCTCCTCTCTGGTTGAAAGTGTGTTAAACAGTAAAATCAGCTGCTGTAGTATTTGGTAACTCGCAAAAGGTCTTTTTTCACTTAAAGTGCTAATCCTTGAGATGATTTTATTTTTTATTTAGTCTCCATTTTGGTGCTAAGCTGTTATTACTGTGGTGTCTTTGCACTGTACTTCCCAGACTTGTCAATCAGTGTTGGCCAGTACTTTCCCTTGGATTTTCTGTTGATGAAGTTTCTGTGGGTGGCGCTCTTTTCTTTGTCTGTTCAGCCATGTTACCTATCGCTGCTCATGCTAACTACCCAGTTTTTTTTATTATTATTAATTAGGTTTACAAGGCGCTTTTTGCAGAGCCTTATGTAGAGCCCTACGAGCCCTGCATAAGGGAAATACAGTGTGTGTGTATGTACACCAGGCAGTATGGTGGAAGTCACACAAGCACGAGCAGCTCTAGGTTGGTGCGCGGTACATTGACATACCAGGAAGTAGCTCAATGAACTGTAGTGGCTAAGTCAATGCATGAATTAAATATTTTGTTCAGCAAATCTCTTAGTTACAGGTGGAGTTTTGGAGTTTGGAAACGCCAGTTTTGCTTGATGAAATCTGCGGTGCACCAATGTATGCTGCATTGTTGAAATAATGAATGATGATGAAGAAATTGTACAACATATTATGCCCCAACTGTGCAAATTAAAAAATCTAAAATCATAAAGACTGAAAGAGCGGGACAACACAGACAAAAAACTGCAGGTGCGTGACAAAATAATTAGGCTACGCAAATAGCATGAAGATAAGCTGTGATTAACTGTGTGCGGTACCAGTAATTCACTTTGTTGTTGACCGACCTTGAAAAAGAGTCCCGATTCCACTGCTGCTATCTTTCAGGATCCTGCTGATTTATGATCAAAAGCAAGGGAATAACAAATCAGTGTCAGTGTAAGTTGTAGCCTCCTTTTGTTCGTGGAGTTGGAGCAGTCGTTTAACTGCAGGGATGACTGAAATGATACCGCTATGCAACACTGACTTGTGATTGAGTCTTGGTCAATAACAACATCAAGTAAAATATCACGTCTTAACAGTAACTGCTGTGAAATAAACTCAACGAGACAATCACATTAAGCAACAGCTACAAAATGTAAAAGGCTGCACTGCTGGCTCAGCAGAACAGAAATAATACTACACCATCTAACAGGAATACTGTCATGATGATACCAATTTACATAAAAATAACAATAGACCACTCAGCTGAGCAGCAACTGCCAAGAACATCATCAACTTGAAGCCAAAAGGACAACCGATATTAGTGGCTTGCTATGAACCCCTGTGATCACTGACAGTGTTCACATCAGCATTCACCCTGCAGGCTGCAGTCTCAGATTAAATTGTTCAATCTTTGTACCATTTCCAAAAAGCCACATAAGTTAGCAAAACTCTCATTAACTAAAGTGAATATTTTGGATAAAGCCAGACCTTAGCTTGTTAGCTCGCTACCTGGCTAACATCAGCTAAGAATGACTTGCATTATGTAACTTTTAATGTAAAAATATAAACGACTGGCCCCTCCTCATTCATGGAATCACTGTAGATTTGCTTCATTTACCCCAATGAGGTTTGGTGATAAAGTTTTCTCCGAGCACAGGAAGTGACTAAACAAAACCTACAAGCCGAACGCACACTGCTCTGAAACAGCAGTGAGTGAGGTAGCGCCATGCCTATTTTTTCTACTTTTTATAGAAGCTAAAACTGTGTTATATACCCATGTCAATTTCCGTTTATAATGGCTGTCTATGGGGAAAGATGCCTTAATGCACCATTACCTACTGGCCGGCTGTGGTACTACAACTCTGTTAAAAAGTTTGAGTTGGTACTACTGGCATCGAAAGTAAGCCGACTTTCTGGCCCCTTGCTCCTGCTAGGTACCATGTGTGGACCAAAGGCCACGCGCCAACTAACTTTGCCAAGTGGAGGACGGCCACCACACCCTACAGAGTGCAGTGGGAGGCCGACTTTGAGCCCTATGTCATGGTGAGGAGAGAAAGCCCCGAGTACGACCGCCGGTTTGTGGGCTTCGGCTGGAACAAGGTGGCTCACATCATGGAGCTGGATGCACAGGTAACCAACACATCTCCACTTTCTACCTACCGGTGTAAACTGTCCATCTGCTTCATGTATTAATTTAGACTTTACTCAGGGTGTGCAGGTCCTGAAAAAGTCTTGTAATGTCTAAATTATACTGTCCAAAGTTAAGGTCTTACAGTTCAATAAAGCACTGTAAGTCTTTAGAGGTCTGTTGCAGGTACTTGCAGGGATGTTCCTCTTAGAAATTCTAGCAGAGTCTAGCAGACCTTTACTCTAATTCAGTCTAATTTGTTTATTTCACTTGCCAAATTGGTCATTGTATTTCATTCTTACTGGCATTTTAAAAAGTCTTATATTTGTCTGGATAACACTTGATAACATCCTTATAGACATCCTGTTTACTGCCTTGTATGTCAATATCCACCCATGTATCAGGTGTTTTTACAGCTTAACACCACTCAGGGTAAGGATGCATGTGTTCTCATGGTCTAGGGCAGTCTAATCATTCTTTGGGAACATCAATAACTGTTTCCCAAAGCCAGAAACCAGAAACTGAAGACACAAACTCTGACTCAGTGATGTATACGGTTTAGTAAAGAGCTGCTCCAGTGAACAGGAGACTGATTCACACAATGTTAGTTGGTGTTTTTATACCCAAATACCTAGATTCAGTATCTTCAAATTCATTCCAGAAAATTCCAAATATTCTGTGTTTCCCCCAGAATTTTATTCTTGTCAGGGTGGAAAAGCCTCTGAAACAGCATTTAGACCATCGTGGCACACCAACATTTTCCATTCAAACCCAGACTAATGGAATGCTTTTAGGTGGGTTAGCAGCTCTTTAAGGCAGGGTGAGGCAGGTTTCATTTCAGGCTTTACAGACCGACACCCCTGAAGCTGTTGAGTAGAAAAGGACAGAACCTCTATCATATCAGAGGGGGAGGACATTGACTGGCCAATATCCAATTTTTAATAAAAGGCCAATGTAATAAAAGGCCAAACCGATATGTCGGTCTAACCTTACTTTATTCTACGATAATGTTATCCTTTATGAACCAGAAAATATATCCATATCCACAGAAAACTGGGTCACCTTTACTGTCTTTCTCTGTGGACCAGACATCATAGCAGATAACATCACAGGTTTGTGCTTTAGTTGTCTGGTTTCTGGCTTTGGGAGCGTTCTTCATGCTCACAAATATTGATTGGACCGTCTTAGACTTTAGGAGAAACATTGGAAATCATTAATTGAGTAGGTGTTCCCTTTTACACTGGGATTTAAGGAATCCAAAGTGTCCTTGTCCTAGAGTCCCTAACAAAGTTACAATTGTTTCATTTAGTTAATGAGACCTGAAAAAAGTTTTATGACCCCTGAACCAGACTACATCTCATTGAATCTCAATTTTCTCTACCTTCTTTCTGCTCTTCTAAATCTCCCTGGTCTCAATGCCTCCATAGCAAAGTCTTGCTACCCCATAGGCTTTGTTAAGTTGAGTTAGGTCAGGTTTGGTTGCAGAACTCTCACATCTCTCTTGGGATGACCTGCTATGCTTAGCAATAAGAGCCCATCTTTTTATAGAAAGAGCCCCTCTTAGCCTCCTTAGAAATAGCCTCCATAGCCCTGTCAAAATGTTGTGTGAATGTTAGTGTCATGGTTCATGTATTTCTTCATTGCTCTTACACCAAAGCAGTGAGTAGGTTGTAAAGTAGTAGTGGCGCATGGGAGTTTCGCCTGTAAAGGTTTTCTGACTTTCTGTCCTTACAGGAGTATGAATTTGTGGTTCTCCCCAACGCCTACATGATCCACATGCCTCACGCACCCAGCTTCGATATCACCAAGTTCCGCTCCAACAAGCAGTATCGGGTCTGCCTCAAGACCCTGAAGGAGGAGTTCCAGCAGAACATGTCGCGGCGCTACGGCTTCGCCGCCCTGAAGTACATGACGGCCGAGAACAACAGCTAGCCACCACTCCAGACCCTCGCTCCCCTGGACTACTAACACGCCCCCCGTGGGCTTTTGGAAGGGGGAGGGCACCGGGAAATGGACAGCTCACGCTTGGCCATCTGGAGTGTTTCAGATACTTGCAGTGTGAGCCTGGCCTACCTCGAGCTCTCTTACAGCCTTTGACCCTCAGTATAAACCAGGGGGGACTCCGAGGGTCATCACGTCCAAATTTTGCCCTCCGCTGGGGATGGAAGAGATGCTAGATCCAGGACCAGATCATTTCTGCCTGGGTGTAAAAGCTGTGAAAGACGACATGGGTGACTGCTTCCTTTTAGAGTGTTTGGGCCTCGAGGCTCAGCACTAGAGTCGCCCTGCTATCTGACAAACAACAGAACTGGACTGCACAGCAGGAAAACCCAGAGTGACAGACTGGCTGTTGCCTCGGAAAGCAGACATTCATTGCCTTGCAGTATTTGTAAGAACAGAGACTGAGCTATGGGCTAAGTGTAACATTGTGTGTGTGTGTGTGCGTGTGTGTAGGTGAAAGTGTTAGTATGTATGTGTTCCTCCAGGACAATGCTTAGCAAAAAAGCTTAGGGAGAGCTAAGAATGAAGCTTTGAAGCATTGTGGGGCTTACATTATGTCCGCGCACTGCAAATCGGAACATTTTCCAAGTGCCACGAAATGACTGAAAAAGAAAAAGCGGTTTGACTGACAGCACACCCGGATTCACTTTCACAGAAAAATACAAATCGTCACGAAGCGGCGAGATAAGACAAAGCAGCAGCGCCACAAGTAAACACGTCCACACACATTTTGTAAAATCTAATTTTGATGAGTGACACATACTAAGGCAGCCAGCCAGCCAGCCAGCCATCTGCTATTGCTTCATTTGTTTCATAGCCGATAGTGATCAAAATGAATCTTACACCTCGTACGACAAGGGAACTTAAGTGCAAGGATGGCTGGAGGTCATACAACTGATATTCAGGGTCGCTCCCTAACAGCCTCAGTGTGCTGATAGGGGATGTTTTAGTCTTTTTTCTGTCTAGCAGTTGGGTGAAATGCGCTTTTCCTGCATACTTTAAATGGCTACCACAAACTCTTACACCTAACTCCGGTTGCTTCGCGAAGCCATACCGTGCACCAAGAAGCGAGGCACCAAATCGTTCAACGCGCCATTTACATTTCTTTCCAGCAATCAGTATTATTTATCAGTGTGTTTATAGTCCTGATGTGTGGATGCAGGGGGAGTCCTCAAAAGCTACGCCGCCTCCGTTCACGGACGGGGGAGGGTCTGCGAAAGGGATTTTAACCCCGACAACAGCATTTCTGTGTAAAGCAACCACTTACAGTGAGAGGCAGAGATGTTCATGGAGATTCTCTCTCTCTCTCTCTCTCTCTCTCGTGGTCATGATAGTGGTCTCTCACTCTTGTCCCAGAAAGCTTGAAAAAGCAGCAAGAGTCAGACGAGCGGCAGAGTGGCTTGACGCAGTCGGGTTTGCGAATGGACGGGGCTGCGTATGTGCGACTGTATGTTCAAGTGTGCGGCTGTGTGTGTAGCTCGACTGCGTGAATGTATATTTGTGTGCGTGGCTTTTGCGAGCGATGTTAATCCCAACAGGGACCGGGACTGAGATACAGTGTGTAACTAGGACAGTGCTGACAGACATGCTGCTACCTGAATAAAAGCAAATGACTGAAACTGTGTGTCCGTTTTTTCTTTCTTCCATCACATTCATAAAATAGATAAAAAGATGAAAGTTAAGGATTCGTGTTTTATATATATTCTAAGAAAGTGTAAGCCAGTGTCTTCTTGGCCTGTTTATATAATGTGAGCGGTGAGGGTGTTTCAGAATGAAGGGCCAGTGGGCTGACCTAACTCCAAATGAAATTAGAGCAGGGAGAGTGAAGCACCCAGTTTATCTGCTCCCTGGTGTCAAACTGTCCTCAGCAGAGCCATCCTTAACTTCCCTCTAATGAAGGTCCCAGGACATCATTTCTCTTATCGGATAGGCTATTAAAAGTTTCGGAGGAGCTGCTCGTTAATTAAATTTAAAATTTAATGCATCAATTTTTGGCGGAGCTTTGGCATAATAAATTCAGAGAATCAGAGAAAGCTAGCCTCGCAGTGATGTGCTGTGGCCTAATGGTACTGAATGGCCTAAAAGAAATCACATGTACAGTTGGGTTTTCTTTGGTCTGAACCACAGTGGGAAAGCATTTTTGTAGCTGCTTCGCTTCGGTTCACACTGCTCAGTTACAAGCAAACCAGGGCTTGGAACATCTGTCACCTTATACCCATAAACCCTTGTGATTTGGGGTTGTTTCCTGTACTTGGTTCCGATTACGTTCTCACTGCACCGCGGTTCTTTTGGAAGAGGACCGAGACCTGCATTTTCAGGCGTCTCAGTGCGGTTATTTGGTGCCCCCTGAGTCCGAATGACGTTTTTCTTACCTGCCCAAACAAACCAAACAAAAGAAGTAAATGCGTTCCAAACTCACTTGGTGGGAATATACCCTTAGAAGGCCTGAAAGTAAGGCAACAGCTTAAAGCTTTATGTCAAACACGAGGTGGCAAGCGATAAAAGGGAACCTGTTATCCGTCAGAGGAAAAGGTAGCGACAGAAGTCTGACACTGTGATATTCCAAATCGCCCATAATGCTCACCAGAGAGTGCACACAAGGCTGGTGACATTTCTAGAGCCCTTCAGTATGATCACAACACATTTGGACAAGCGTGGCCTCCCTCCTCTGTGTCCTCAGGCTGGATTACGCTGGTGCGAGGAGCTTCTGAGGACAAATTGCGAGGGAGAAAGAAGTGGGATGCAACACATGGAGCGAGAGAGAGAAAGCTGCATCCACAGTGGACACTTCATGATCTTTATTTATAGAGATGACTGACGTCTCTCATACATACTGACAAAACCCATCATCTTATTCAGCTCTCTGTATTCTGTGCTCTTTTAATACAATTATAAGAGTCTAATGGAGGTGCAGTGTTGATACAATTCTAGACACCATAGTTGAAAAGTCAGACGCCTCAAATTTACGTCTACCGTAGAATCACCATTTGAAAATCATGACGCAAATACATCTATTGTGTATGGGTCTAACAGAAAATACACATAGGATTGGTTCACAGAGCTTGTCAAGACCTTAAGGAAATGACTCCAAATGTCCTAATTTGATCGCAATATTGCCTTTGTCGAAACCCAGTGTAGGGCTTTTTGGATTCATGGATCATTAAGAATGAACCTTTACACTGACCTCTATGTGAAACCTATGGATCTTAATACTCTCAAAAAGTTGTCATCTGTCATCTATCATCATTAAACACATCTGCCGGAATACATCTGATTTCAAACAGTGAAGCTCAAGACAAATTCAGGGGCCCAGGACGTTGAAGAGGCAACAAAACAACTGCTCTTTTCCAGGAAAAGATGAACATTAACAGAAACCCACTTGAAGCGAGGACCTTCTTGCTGTGAAGCAACATTGCTAACCACTCTGAGTCACGGCATCGCCTATGAAACATATTTAGACAGACTGATTTTATTGGGTTCTTACGGTGCTGATGTTGAGTTGAAGGTTTATTTATAAAAACTTGAATCCAAGTACAAAAGGATCATTACCTAACCCACACCGGTCTTGGTCTCTCTACGCTGGCTCCCCATTCGCTATCGAGTTGATTTCAAGGTTACTCTTAAAGCCCTACATGGTTCACTTCCTCTCTATATTTAAGAAATTGTTTGCCCGCGCAATACAACTAGATCCCTCAGGTCCACCAGCCAAGGTCTTCTGTCTGTCCTGTGGTACTAAATGTAAAAAAAAAAAAAAGGTGATTGTGCTTTTTCTGTGGCCCCAAAACTAACAGCCTTCCTCAAAGCATCAGCATCTGCCAAACCAATTTAAGTCACAAGCCTTTAAGTCACAACTAAAAACTTATCTTTCCTCATTGACATACAATTGTGTTTTGATTTTCTGCTACTTGAACTTTGGGATGTTTTTTAATCTCGCCTGCCCTGTAAGGCACTTTCTCTTTGCTCTGGAAATAAATTGGTCTTGGCCTGACTTCGCAATATTTTCCTTTGTTCTAACCTTGAGCCCATGTTGTTGTTCTGAAAATAAAAAGGATGAGCACTAAAGTATTTCCAGTGCCCAGCAGTTTATGTAATCTGCAGTGTGCCTGGAGGCTTAACATCACAGGAAGAGACTCTTTCTTAATAGGAGTGAGTTATACAACTCCAACAATTTTACAGCAAAAACAACTAAAATTCTGCAAATTCCATCGCAATTTTTAAACAAAACCCACTACAAAATTAAGCATTTTTGGTTGCAATAATCACACAAAACTCAAAGTCCTGGTGGGGCTGTCTTATAGGTATTGGTCTGATGCTAGGTAGGCATTGTAGGTACTGTTTTTGATAATGGCTGGAATTATACTTTTACTTTATACACACAGTGTTAGACTGAGTGTGTGTGAACTGATGCGGTGCTGCTCTCCCTCCCTGTTGTCTGTTTCCTTATCAGAGGCTTTCTGATTGTTGGGAAAGGAAGTTGATGTTGAAGGAAATAGTGCAGGAACTGGTTGGATAGCTGGGTTTCCATCCAAGGAGTTATGATGTTATGATTCATTGATTCATCACTCAATTTTGCAAAAACATTATTGCAGTCTAATGAAGCCAGACATGTAAAGAAATGCTGCGATAAATATTGACGCAAATGCATTTGTCGAATAAATAAAGGCGTAGGCTTGGCGATGATGAAAGTTCATTGCGGCATTGGAAATATTGGCGGAAATTTCACTTGCGGGCTAAATCAATGCAGGCTTAGATTATCATATGTGAACTAAAGGGAGAGGTAGCAAAACTTGTGTATGGGTAAAGATGCAGTCAAGGCCAAATCCTCAAGTGTGTTTTGCAAAGCCCAATTAAAAGGGAATCTGTAATAAGAGCGAGTGCAGCAGTTTCAGTGCCGCAACCTCCGTCTTGTCTGACTTAACCACCTTAATGCACTTCTGTTCAGTAAGACATGAAACAACATGAGGACAGACAGTATCTCACAACAAAGAGGTTCCAATTAGCGTAACACCCTTGGCCCTCAGTGACCAAAGTAAAGAGACTGGAAACTGAGTGGGGAGATGGACTGAAAGCCTTTGGCATTTATCTGTGTGTGTGTGTGGTGTACAGGCTGTTTCAATGAAGACGATTTTAATACAAGATACAGAGCCAGGCCTCTTCCTCACTGCAATGCTTTCCGTACCCAATAAAGACCCAGTTACAGCAGCAAACCTAATCAGGCTTTTAATAATACTGGTGCCTACAGCTGCTCAATGTCTAGCGTCTTTTTTTCAAAGGTTCTCGGAAATTTACAATAGATCATTAGTCTGGTTTTATGCATTATGTAAAGGCGTGTAGATGATAATGAAATAGTTGTATGTATCTGTCTGCACGTGCTTGAGCGATTTGATGGAGTGAGGCGTGAGGCTGTAGCCCTGTGTTGTGTGGGGACCTCATGTAATCACCGGTGCCACGATTGCCATTTGTATCAGGTCAAAATTTCACAAATCTCTACTTTAGCAAAGCAAAACTTGAAGTCGGCACCAAATAATGAATTCAAAAGCTTCGTCTGTAGATTGCACTACTGCAAAAAAACAATTACGGCTGAAAATTACCCAGAGTTCAGCACAGGGTCAGTATTATCAGGGCGCTGCTGTCTTCACCAAAAGAGGAGATATTTTGCTCTGGCAGATTCAGGCGGGAAGTGGCCGTCGATCCCGCCATTATTACAAATCGCTGGACGTGCAGAGGTAATGTCAGTCACATGCATCTAGAGTTTTGACAACTGATGTGAGAGCGTGTGTTTGGGTTTGGCGACAAACTGTGCACATGGCACCGCTCGCCTCTGCTCTGCTGTGCTTGTCCTCAAGGAGAGGCCTGCAGACGGTGATTGATTGCTTCAATCGGGGCGCTCCAGACAATCTCCATTTGGGTTCTACGTGAGGAGACTGCTCTGGGCCCTCGGGGGAAGACGGTGCCCGACATCAACACCAGCTTCGCCCTACCTGCCATCTGTAAACATTCTACGGCGGGATGCTGGGAGGGTCTGGCCGGCCGCGACCGCTGGTGCCGAACCCCTCAGCTGTTCATTTCAGAGCTGAGCGCCAC
>CABFOQ010052597.1:51946-85405 GCA_900660455.1 Gephyroberyx darwinii
CTCTCCAAGCACCGGCACCCTCCCTTCTGCCGGCTCATCTTGCTGCCTCTGATCGTCCTCCTCCTCTCTCCGCCAGCGGGGCTCACCTTGGCATCGACTACCCCCCCTCAACCTTGACACTACCACCCACAGCTATTCCCATTGGCCTCAACTCTGTCGCTTTAATTAGCTGCAGTCGGGGGAAATTTGAGGTTTGACTGACAACCCCGTAAGAGAAAGGTGAGCGTGTCTTCCAGAACAGAAATGTCTTGGGCAATTTGCTTTCCTTTCAGCCTCTTGGAGGCCTTTATTAGTTTGTTTTAAAAACTAACTGGGTGTGCTAAGCGCAGGGATCAGTTGTGTAATGATCAGACTGGGATTTATTGCACTCTATCAAGCTATGTTCAGATGTGATAAGTTATGGTGACAGGCCAGTTTCCTGAATGAAATTAAAAAATGACCTTGTGCCGGATGCACAAACACAAAGCTACAGGTCCGTCTGTTGGGGTTTTACCTGTAGAGACACTTTGAATATGCCTATATCGTCTGTCTGACCTCTGATCAGTTTTATAGAACAACATCTGAAGTGAGTGAAAGCTAAGGGTCATCTTCACTAAGAGGCTAATTGCTTCTGTGCTCGAAAGCGTAATGGGTTTGGCATCTGATTTATTTATTCAGTCACATGTTTCCGATTAGAGTCTAGACCCGAGGCACAACCACAGTCCCATGCGGCGCTGCACTGCTCTCAAAGCAATAGGCAGCCAGGTGATGCAGCAGACTGTGATCTCCCCACTGAAGCCGAGCCAGAGGCCAGCAGATGAAGGGCTGACAAACGTTTGGTCAATGGAGGTTTGGCTTGACTCCTCTTGCTCAGAGGTTCCAGTTTGCTTTTTTATTTCATCAGCCAGCGATAATATATTACGATTTGCTTCCTCTAAGCTTTAAATACCGTGCGCAATTGTGCACATTTTGGTTTGGTCAATTGGGAGTGATCCGTGTCAAAAATCTGTTTTTTTGCGCCACTTCTCAAAGTACATATTAATTGGGTCACGAAAAGTCTCCTGCCAAGTTTCTACCCCATTTCCACACGTGCACACAGGTCAGTAGATCAGAAGTGTCACTTTATATGCACACACTGCATTGGCGCCAAGAGTCTTAGTCGATAGTCAGTACTTTTTATAGCCCTATTATGCGGTATTTCTTACAATCTTATGTTAACGTTTGCATCCTGAATGACTGAATTCTTCTTTAAAATCAAAACTGCCCACTTTAAAGCAACGTTCTTGCAATTTCTGCGATAGATTTGTATGAAGAACAGTGAAGATGTGCTGCTCCAACAGGCCTTCTCAAAGGATTGAACCCACACCTCAGAGTGGGTGTGGGAGCTCTTGTCGTTGTAAGGCTGCTGCTGAAGGGAGTATGTATTTGTGCTTCAGTGGAGGATGGACTTCAGAAAAAAGCATCACAGTCCATCTTCAGCCACAGATGAATGGCAAGATCAATTATGTATTCATCTTCAGAGGTGTATCCAGGCTGACAGGAGTGCAGAGGTGGATAAGTCCAAGCGCTTCTCCTGGTACTCCACCGTGTAGGCTTTGTCAGAGTTCACTAAGACATTTCCTGCGTCAGATCCAGATCTCCAAGGGCGCTGGTCACTTTGTAATCATAAAAGCCACTGGTCCGCCTGCATAACACTGAGAAGCAAAAGCAACTGGGAAAAGACTTATATTGACCTTTGATGCATCAGTAGCAATATACATGGGTGTAGCAGACCCTATCTGATCCCAAGCAGGTCTGAGGGAATGAGAAGTCCACGCATTTTGCACCAAAGCCTCAGGCTTCGTCCTCCCACTGACACTTTTTTGATTGAGTCAGGGAACATCATTTTTGACAACTTATTGCCCACAGTCCAAGCTCATGTAACTGTGATGATGCTTGACCCGGTGGCAAGTGGCAAATAGCTCAGCCAGACTGGCAGAAGGCACATTGGCTTTATGGTTGGCTGTTACACTATGATGTTTCACTGACTTCACCAAATCATGAATTTGATTTGGTCAAATTATGTAAATTTGATTTTATATTTTGTGTGAAATGCAATAAATCAGCCTAGCTGCCAATTTGTCCTGGTGGCTGAGGTTGGTATTGCAGCTTTTCTCATTTGGCCCAAGAAAAAAAAAGACTTTTTAAAAAATTAAATCACCCAGGGCCCTCATCTCAGGGCCACTTTTATTTACCATGCCTTATCCACATCATATATATATATATATATATATGCAATAAATGTGAAAAGCTTATGCAGAAGATCAAACAATCAACTTTTGATTGACAGAATTACAATGTCAAATTACAACATCAATATGATATGAGTTTTCAAGAGTTTCTGCTATCAAATCGGAGTAGCATACCCCGACCCCAGGTCAAGACGAGTAATGATAACATAGATTGGCAGGTAGATAACTTTAGACAGGCCACACAACAATCAACTTCCACCTACCATGTCTATATGTTGTATATAGCCTACTGACAGATGCCCCACAAAGAGTCCAATAAATGATCATATTTCAAAATGTGTAACCAAAATGCAATCCAACTTGCGACTCTTCCACTTTTTGCCCCGTCTGCTTCTAAACGTTGCACTCCTCCAGTATCAAATGCATGAGGGAGGATAACAACCCGGCAACGTAAAATAATACTCATCAGATATTGTTGGAAAGGAAGCCTGCTCCAGTCAGCAGCCTATTAAACGCTTCAAGTCGTTTTATGGATTTTATTGTCACTCCACCATTTTCCACAATGTTGTTTCTTTGTTACTGTTCTCATTTTGATTGTGTTGTCTCAATCTAGAACAACTATGCATCCACCTCATACGATAAATGCTGAGATTAGTAGGTGTAGTAAAAAATGGGATTTACATGGATGTATGTGGCTTTTTATTTTGCAAATAAAATTAAAGTGTTTCCCGAGTGGAGATTTACAAAGCCGGTCGACTCCTCCGACCAGACCCAGACAAACCAGACAGCACTGTCAAAACCTGTCTGGCAACCTTTAAACCAGTGCTTAAAATGACCTGAGACCAGCAAGTCAAATAATGCTTTGACTTGTGGGGAATATAAGACATTCGTGGGGGAGAACAAAACACAGTCGCCTTTAGTGGTAATTTCACTTATAGGAGGTATGATCGCTAGGGGAGACCGGGGCACTGTGGGACAGAGCATGTTTCGCCAATGGAAATGTTCTATTTTTAGTCTGTCCCAAAGTGCCCCGGTCTCCCTTACGTGTCATTTGCTTCAAATAAATAAGCTAATATTTAGATGTGAGGAGCAAAAGTAGAAAGTTAGCCTATGGGAGGCCGTTAATAACAGGCTTTTACACTAAGTGACCAAATGTATTTAGTTGGCTTGATTATAATAAATTGATAAACACAATACAGATTTTACAAACTGTAATGGATTATTAAAATAAGCTTATTTAGAATCAGAAATCATTATCTGATGATACACAGTGTCCCATGTGTGCCAGTTACAGTCATTACACTGGTCCTTTTAAGTTTCATTTCGGGGAGTTGGAGAGTCATTGTTATATTCTGCAGATATTATTGATATTTTCATAATGGTATTTCATACTGTATACATACTGATATGTTTAGATTGTATTATAATGTTGTTACCTATACAGTAATCCATATTTAAGTAAGCTGTTGAGACTGTAACATCTGTGTGCAACAGCTGCAATTGTTACTCAATCGAATGTTCTATTTTACAATCTATTTTATTGCTTTATTGTTTTTTATTAGATGTTTTACTGTTATATTTACTGTTCTATTGTATTCTATAAGCATCTATTATTTATTTCATTTAATTATTATTGATTATTAATATATGCTGGTCTTTTTCCCTGCAATATCCTATTACCCTATGCTGATTTCATGTGATTAAGCATAGTGATTGTATATAGTAAACTATCCTCGCTGTGCAGACTGTAACATGAAAGTAAGCTCACGCTACTCCATCTTTTTTTTGTATTGCTTCGATGGCTATACTGCTCAAACTTAACTTCTCCCTTCACTCTGTGTCTGGTATCACTGCCTTAAATGTAGAAGAGATATAAAGTTGTATTGAATATGACTTTATCACACTTTAATCACCTCTTCCTTCTCTTTCTACTACAGAGGCTCCGGATATGTGCCTTCCAAAAATGTACTTTGGAAATTGAAATTCTTCCTTACTTAAATTTCTCCACACTGTGAAACCACGTACACTTTTTAGTCTTCATTGTAATGAATAGGCTATTATAGAATAAGCAGAAGTTGCTACACGTTTGTCCGAGAAAATGCACCTACCTTCATGTCAAATTATTGCAATATTATAGTATTATAAAAAAAATACCCATATTATTTTTTTTCAAAATTAAATCCAAAGAATGAATGTGAAGTTTGTAAGAGTAATATAATTGCATTTTAAAAAATGGAAAGCTGGCGTGTCAGTGTGACATGTTGGGTTACATTAAGGTCAATGATTAAGACTATTCAATTGAGGCTACGTTAGAGGTCTACATGGGTGTGAAATTTAAGCCCAAATTCTTCCCAAAGTCTTCCTTACACACATCAGTACATCAGTTTATCAATTTACCATTAGAGTAATCATTAACAGACCCTAATTTATGGTTGGCTACAAGCCGAAATCTAACATTGACCCAACATTGGTCCAACTAGTTGGCCCCATTGGACCTCCACTGGCTTGCTACCTGGTACCACCTTTAAAACAACTTGTTAAAACTAGCATTTACCCGGGAATATCATTCCATGGACCATCTTTCCAGCTGAGGAAATCCCTCACTGTGGGAATGTGGTATTTCCCATGACTACAATGCTGCCCGTGGCATTCGGTGAACATAATAATAGCAAGGGCAGAGGCCGGACGTATAGACAGGGCTAGATAGTGCTGCTGGCTCTCACAGCGATGCTCATGCCGCTCTGTAAGAGGGATCTCGGACACAAGTCTATTCTTTTTCTCCCTCGGGAAAAAATACAGCCGGACAAGCCTTGCTGGAAATCACTAGTCTACTGTACGAGCTCGGACATCTGCTGCTGTGAGATAAAGCATCACTCCTCAAGACAGCCCGTGATAATCAGCTCCCAGAATGGGTGGAACTGAAAAGAGAGTTCCCTGCCATCATGAGGCTTTACCTATTTTTTTTTCCAGAATCCAATAAATCATTTAAAAAAATAAAAAAATAAAAAAGAGGGTTTGTCCTTGAAAGCATGCAAAGTCGGAGATGCCCTCAATCTGGCAGAATCCTGGGCTGAATTCCTCACTGTTGTATTTAGAAATAGAGTCAAGTCAACTTTAAGTTTACTGTGATAAAACATATAAAGGAGAGATATGAAAATTCATGATTTTTAGTAATGTGAGCAGCTGAGTGGTCTCGTGATTTGATCACCCATCATCTGGACAACCCATTTTCAACCCCATGTCAGCAAGCATCCGCCCTGCTGAAGTGTCCTTGAGCAAGGCACTGAATCCCTACCAGCTTCAGGGGTGTGATCCTGACCATAAACGAGATTTATATAAAAACAAAAAAACTTTGCATCTCAAAAAAGTCAAGGTGATGAGCGAGACAAGTTGGTGGAAAACACAATCTAGATGACACAGAAACAAAAGAAACCACACGGAAGGATGGCAGAGCAACAATGACGTCCGTAAATTTACTGGAACTAAAAATGAATTAAAGCAGCCCTATGACAGACTACCTTGTGAAATCATTTTTTTACCCTCTCGCAGGTAATCAATCGACGTTTGCTAATCTGTGGTGTCAGGATTTGGAAAAAGGCGAGGCCAGTCTGACCAGCGATGTGGTAAATAAAAAGGAGAGTAAGCTTTGAACTCCAGTTGGTGAGCGCGATAAGGGGGGGAAAAAAATCAATGAATTGATGCTTTTTTGCCTTCAAAGACCCTCTCTTTGTGTACATCAGTTTGATGCTACTACCGTCAGCCTAAAAGGGCTCTACAAATAAAAATGTTGGTATATTGAGTTTTGGCTTTACCCTCCACTACTGCGCATACCTGCCATGTGTTTTGCCATTTTCCTATCGCTTCTTGCCATTTGCATTGTTTTCCTTTATTGTGGAAAACCCATTAAGAGCCGATCCTCTTTTACAAGGTCGCCCCTGTGCAGAAAAACACAGGATTTTTTAATTGCTTGATTCACTGCAATGAGCATTTTCGCTGTGGGAATAGTAATATAAAGCACAAACCATTAGGGTGTGTGCCTTTCAGCGGGAGATGAAAAATTTGAGTATGAGAGGGGATACCAGGGTGCATACTTGCTTTAAGCTTCTGCAAACCATTAGTCTGATTGCAAAAATAGATGCTTATTGGAGTCAAGGGTAAGCAAAGAAAAAAGGAAGCCAATGCACTTCTTCTTTTTTGTGCAAAAGTTAAAAAAAAGCTTTTATTTTTCTATAGCTACCCATTTTTGCATAGATGCCTTCATTAGGGGTAGCTAATTTAAAATGGAAAGACAAGCAACAAACAGAGATGGCTGACTACAGACAATTCGCCTTTCAATGGGGAAGTCGGAGATGAAAAATGTCAATTTCAAAACGCCTCCTCTCACGGCCATTTTACGACGCCGTACGTCATCTGTTGCCACCTTGTCATTTGTGAAAATGAATGAACTCATCTAAACAACTACCTAAATCACTCCACGGTAAAAGGGGGGGAACAAGTGCTGCAGATCTACGAGACAGTGTCACGGCTTCCCTGATTACTGAGGGAGCAGACCCGGCCGAGTCCTGCAGCCCAGGCCACAGTCACCGGGCGACCATTAATCACAACTGCCAATTTTTAAAGACAATGAACAAGAGGGGAGGGTCAGCAAAAAAGAAAGAAAGAAAGAACACTTTATTAATCCACACATTTTTTTGTCACACAAACACAGCATGCAGTCGGTGGTGGCCGCCAAACACACACACGCATGCAGGGAGGGTGGCTTTGGGAAATAAGTTCACTGCCTTTAACCCATCCTGTAGCAGTGGGCAGCCCTTTACGGTGCCGGGGGACCAACGGCTCCAGATCTAAGGTCCTCGCCAGGGTCAGGGACGGGACAGGAGATGGCGTTCTTCTTGCATGTTTTTTCCAATTGGGGTCCTTATTGTAGGAGAGGACCCCATGTGAGCACGGGGAGAACATGCAAACTCCACACAGAAAGGCCTGGGAGATAGCCCACCTGGGCACCCCAGAGACAATAGCGCCCCAGGTGGGAATCGAACCCGGAACCTTCTTGCTGTGAGGCAGCAGTGCAAGCACTGCGCCACCGTGTAAATGCGTCGCAACTGGAGGCTGAGCTTTTATTCTGAATGTACATAAATCTGACTGCAAGCTGGAGCCGCCGCTCACTCAGAGCATCCCTGTTCTGGAACGAATGATTAGTGTTCCCTACAGAAAAAGAGTGCAACTCGTTATACGCACCCCCATCAAGTGCCAGGATGTTGGGTAGTGAGCTGATGGATGACTGGGAGAAGAAATCTGGTTAAGGTTAGAGTTACGTTTAGGGTTAGGATTTTGGTCATGACTAAAGAAGGAAATGAAAACTTTCAGTGTCAAATGACTGCCTGGATCCAGTCGTGTCTCCTTCATGTGACCCTTTCCCAGAGGGGGAAACACATTTCTCGAAATCTTGGTGCGCATTATATGCATTTTAAGACTCATTTGACTAAGTCTCATGAGACTGAGGTGTCCCATTTCCTTCCAGCCTCCTGTAGCTGTAGGTGCTGATGGAAAATACCATTCATTTTATTTTATACTGCAAAACCCAATGTGTGAGGTGGCACCGAGTCAGTCCAATGCATACATTTGTTCATTTTCTCTACCCCGCTTAATCCTTGTCAGGGCAGCTGGGAATTGGAGTTGATCCCAGCATGCACTGCGACACCCTGGACAGGTCATCACAGGGCTAACGCAGATAGACAGACACTCACGTTCACACCTATGGGCAATTTAGAGTTTCCAAACCATCTGGTTGTGGGAGACCCAGGAGAATACAGGGAGAACATGCAAACTCCACACAGAAAGGACTGGGAATCGAACCCACATCCTTACCATATTCATACAGTATATCTGATATATGCATAGTGTCAGTCGAACAAATGACTTGTTTCGGAGTATATGGAGGGATAACATCATAAAGGTCACTTGAGGTGACCAAGATGCTCGGATGCTGATTGTCCAAGTGAGGTACCAGGCACCATGGGCTCAGCGTTTCCTTGTCTGGGGCGGTCGTGAGGGTAGATACTGCCATCCGGTGGCGGTATTTTGTTCCTGCAGGTTATGGACATGCAGTGGAAATCAAATTTACTGGTGTTTGTCCCAGAACAGTTTGCCAAGAACAGTGTCTGCAGGCATTGGGGATAAACAAACGATTTAAGGATCATTTTAAAAAAAAAACACCAGGCATGAAATTTCTGCGGTTATGATGTTGCTTATCGTGGGTCTGTTAAATGTACCGTGAGAATGACACTCACCGTTTTAAAAGCAGCAATCTGCTGAGGTGAGCATTCAGCTCACGGAAAAATGCTTTGGCACGATGCAGGATCCACACAGCGTCAGGCGTTTGTTTGGATGGCAAGAATTAACATTTTAAACATCTGAAATCTCACTGGAGCAAATGCATTTTTACCATACATGGTTTTGGCTTTTGTTTTGGATGAGCCAATTTACCAAATGAAGAATTGTTGAGAGAGAGAGAGAGAGAGACCATCTCTCTCTCAGACCTTGTGTTTATTGAATGGAATTTCTCCTCATGTTTTTGGGGAGAAAAGGAAGAATAAGTTAGGAATAATGTCACTATCAATAATTAATAACTTATTGAGCTTTAACTTTCTAATCTGGCTTCACATGACTTCTGAGAGACTGGTGTAGCACATAGAAATTCAAGCAATTACCTGCAAGATGTTAAAGTCACTACTGTGCTCAATCTATACTGTAGCTCGATGTAATGGATCAAATTTGCTTGCAGCTCCACTAAAACTAGAAAGGCGTGGAGCATCGACTAGTTCAAGAATTCATTTGTATACATGTTTGTTTTGTTTTAGCTGAGGGGGCATCGCATCAGTACTGACTTATTGTGGGTGTATGTGTGAAACTGGAACTGAACTGCAGACCAGATGGCGAATGCATCAATATATTTCAGCCGCCATTTATTTTCAAGGATGATCTGTCATCAATGAGGCCAGTATTTACACTAGAGCTGCAACTAATGCTTCTTTTATTATCAGTCAGGCTGTTTATTATTTTGTCATTTAATCCGTTAATCCAAATGTAAAATGTAATTGAACATTTTAAAGTTTATTCTCATAAATTAGCACATGGAATACATTATTCATTATAAACAAACTACATTTCAGTGTATTTAATATATATCCATAATGGGTTTTTTTCTGTTAGGTATTGGCGCATAGCAGTTGCTGATGTGGTTTGCTATTTCAACTTTGCAGAGCAAACAAACCACCATATTACTGGGTTTCAGTTTATCCCATACCTTGGATGTTCTGAGTCAGATCAGGTTTGTATTCACATACTCGGACTTGGTCTATGTACATAAAAAAGTACTGATTATGAATATTCAAAATCAACAAACTTACACAGTCAACTTATTCAGTGACATTGAAATTGTTACAGAGTTTGTGGGAGATTGTCCTGTTGGTAAACTTAGCCGTTAAGTGATGAGAATGGGCACCAAAATCACCCACGTATCCCTGTAGGTCATTGGCTCCGATGTTTCATGCTAACACTTTAGCATACACCATGTTGAGTGATAGTAGGCTCCATGCTAACACTTTAGCATACACTATGCTGTTTGATAGTAGGCAACTAGCATTATCTCATGAGAAAATGAGAACTTGTAGCAGCTCTAAAGCTAAGTGCTAAGTAAATGATATGCAGCTAAGTCTGGCAGCTTTGTGTGTGAAATTGCTCAAATGTACACAACATAGGAAACAAAACAAATTGCAAATTGCGTTGGACTACCAGGACTATTTTCCCTGTTCACACAGGAAGTGAAGGTGGTTAGGGGTGGAGGGGTGGACCCAGTCGATTCCTTGACTACAACAAGGTGGAGAGTTGTGATTGGTCCTCTGCCAATGACCCTTGGAGTCGACTCTTCTGTTGATTCCACCTTTTCAACCAATGATTTGTACATAATAATAGGTAATAGCTAATTGGCTTGTAACAGCTAATTGGTCAAGAAGCATATCACTTTTGTTGCACTTTCGGACCTCGGAGTTGAACTGCTGCTCTTCATTGGGAGGCTCCAACTGAGCAAATCCCTTTGGAGGCACAACCGACTGGCAAGAGACCCCAGCACAGACCCAGGGCACGCTGGAGAACTACATCTCCCATCAGGCCTGAGAGTGCCTGGGGGGGATCCCCCAAGAGAAGCTGGATGAAGTTGGTGGGGAAAAGGACGTCTGGTGCTGTTCTTCTTGCCCTCCTGCAACCAGGCTAGAAAATGAATGTATCACTGTATGGCAGCAGTGCCTGTAAATTCATAGATGAAGGATCCAGAAGTGCTTTCAAGTGCTGTTAAGTGTTTTTATTTATTTATCTTTATTTTTCAATAAAGAACAGATATGATTTGTAGAAAAGTGTACAGCTATAGAGGAGTGATGGAATATGACAGGTATAGAGGAGAAATGTGCTTCACCATGGCTGACCTGAATTTGCTTGTTGAGACGGCACTGTCTTGCTGTGACTTAAGCTCACTGGAAAACTTTTGCTTGTTAGCGATCCATGAAGAACTAACAATGCAACAGCAGTTTTTTTCTTCTGTAAATTGGCCTATTTGTGTCTCTATAGTTGACACAGAGGTTTGATCTTGTTGCAAGTGTTGTCATAGGGGATTCAAACTGACTCATTTTTTTTGTACTTTTTGACACTTAAGATCTTAAGATATTCATGTTGGAATACATTTTGTGAGAAAAACAAGAATTCCAGGCCAGTTGAATAGTGTAATTGAATAGTGTTGGGCTGATTACTCCAAAGGTAATTTATTACTCCCAGAGAGCAATAATCTGTTACACTATTCGTTAAATTACACCTCTCAAATTGGCTTGGCTGGTTAGGAACCATCTCAAAAATTAAGCAGTTTTTATTGTTCAGCAATTTTATTTCCTCTCACCTAGACTACTGCAACTCCCTTTACTCCTACCTAAATCAAAAGTCTCTCCAATGTCTCCTACGAGTCATTCCTAAATCTATATGTAAAGCTGCACTGGGTAACTAAGTTGCACTGACAGATAACAGTTTGAATTTTGAGGACATCAATACCCAGAAATCCTGTAAGGTCAGTACACAAAATGTCTCGATGCCCACCCTCTGGCCAGAGGATGATGTGTTGAGCCTAGTGCCTGAGTGTGAGAGGTTGTGACTTCTTGAAAATTGTATCAAATGGAGAAAAAAAGACAGGCTTTGTCCATGTGGAAAGCCCAGATGAAAACTCAGATGTACTTGACCATCTGTCTTTATCGATTGGGTAAAACGAGATATGGAAATCGTATTCAAAATCCGTTTGTCTGGAGATACAGGCAATTCCCTCTGAAACGTCTGCAGGTTTGCAGACTAAAAGCCTGCATGGAAGGCTCCAAAAGTCCTGAAGTGCTTGCTACGTTTGTCTTAAGACAGGCTTAAGCCCTTTAGACTTCAAAGTCCATGAGGCCAATGCCTTCTTCCCAATGGTGGGGTGGGGGTGGCGAAGAGGTTCAGCCATCATTGGTGAGTCCAGCTTTCTCTGGACAGAGTGCTTGGTGCTGTTTAGGAGACACTAGAGTCAATTCATCACTTCCTGTGTGTAGAAGATCCCACCAGTGACCATACCCAACATCAGCATTCAATTTGCACAAATACGGTAACTGCGCGGTCTCAGTTAGGGGGGATTGGACACTCTTCTCTGTTCCCCACTTTGTGATCTAGGCTGATAAGACAGCTGGATATTTACATAAAAATGCCTAGTGCAGCTTTAACTAAACATAACTAAACATTTGACCACTATCCAGAACTTCAACTATGAGAGTTCTAAAATACTGAGGCATCTGAGTTTGTTGGTTCTTCATAGAGAATAAGTATAACAGCAACACAATGTGACTTTTTACCTGCAACTCGATTTCCTTGCCACTTGAAGGCATCATTCATCTCGTAAACAAGGTAAGGCCAAGCCACTGATGTACATGCAGGAATGGGCAAATTCCTATGTGGATTCAATCTGGCTGTTAGAGGCATCAAATTGCCACAAACACTTCTAAACCTGCTTATAGCCACTAACTTTTAGACCAGTGACTAACAAGATGTTACTATCAGCTATCAGCTTAGAGGGAACGTAGGTGTTGAATGCTCTTTGATGTTATTTTAGACTTTTCAATACATTTGTACTTGGTCTTTGCTGTCCATTCCAAAGCTAAAAACCACAGGATTAAAATGAAGGTTTGGACAGTGCCTTACCTATTGATACCCTTGTGTAAAGCCTTTTTTGGTCTTAGGCCTGTTGCTAGAAATGCCAAAAGGTGGTTTATGGCTCCATCTTGTGGCAGAGAAGTGTTATCCCCACCCACGCCGCTTCTCAACCCACAGCAAACAACCACATTTTGATTTGTTTCAGTTTATTTGATAACTCTTATGATTCTTCTGCATATATTAACAATTTAACAAATAGGATTTTTTGTTAAAAACACAATGTAACATTAAAGGGATGAGGTTTAACATGTGAAACACTTAAACCAGTTATACACAGAGAACATCAGAAATTTGGCTTCAGACCAATTTGGCAGCGTTGTTTTTCGGGAAACGGTGTCAATAAAGGTACTTCATGGATGGAGGCAGCTTCACAGAAATGATTCACACTCACAGGCAGCACACTCTACTGACTTCTCACAGGGGAAAAAACTACCTCAATTACTGTTGGCATAAACACAACATCCCTGGGTGAACATGAATGTAGGGCTGGATTCACCATGCATTTTTTTTTTGAATTTACACTTTGCAGGTGCCCCCTACAAACAGTTGTTCTTCAAGAAATATTTCAGTTGTCAAAAATGCTGTGACACGGATTTGATTTGAAACAAGCACATCGTGGCCGTTTCTTATTGTCCAACTGCGAGGATCAACCAGACCTGCATCTGATGAACCTTAAAAAAAAAGAAGTCTCTGAGGTATATGGAGAGGTAATGGAGGATGTTTGTAGGGCTGAAGACCTTTCAAGGGATAAGGCTGGACATCTTCAATCTACACAGTATAGGGGGGATAGCAGCTTAAAAGGATACAGGTAACACAATTCACATTTGCAGAAACGGGATTGAAACAGGAAACAGTCGAATTATTGATCCTCCATTCCGGCAAGCAGCGCACTCACTCATTGACTTACTCGTGCACACGTGTACTCGTGCCACTTGGTTCCTTGATATGTAGGAAGAAGTACAAAATAACTTGACGTTCAGCAAGAAGAACAGGCCACACATAGGTAGAGAATAACTAACTACTTCAGAATTTTAGCCCCTGATGTAGAAACCGAAATATCACTCCAATCCACTGCCTTTAACATAATTCTACAAGAGGTGCCTTCTGCAAGACCCAGAAACCATTGCACCATTGTGGTGTTTCCTAGCTGTGTAACATCCCCCTTGTGCATTGTATCTGAGATAGGCTATGGCTTTGGCCCTGATCGGGGCAGGAGGGGTTGTAGTTGTAGGAAACTGAAAACTACGACACATTGTCTTTTCCCACCAAGCGTCCCCTCCCCCTTATGTGTTCAGATGAAGATGTATCTTTGTGTTTTTTGCCATCTGTCTGAGACCGTTATCAATTTTAGAAAAATAGAAATCAGGAGAAACGTTGTTTACAAAAATAAACCAAATGAGCAAAGTTATCCGAAGTCTACATCCACACGACAACTTCACACAAATATCGACTGATATTGCACAGCAAGGGATTTCTTCTGATACGAAGTAAATCACTAACACAGGTCGTAGAAATTGAAAACACAGAAGTTAGGACGTTGAAAGGGATCAAAAGTTGCATGTCCATGTTGTTTTTTTGTCTTAGACTCCAGAGAGCGAGAGAAAGCAAGAGAGCAGCACGAGCCTGGGGCCCTCCAGAAAGTCAGGCAGATCCTCCGGCTGGTCAGATCGTGCTTTGTGCTGAACAATTTCTCAGAGTCCTGCCCTACAATTATGTATAAAAAGAAAAGAAACGCTCAACTGCTTCAAAAGTTTCACTGGTGGACTTGTTTCAAGGCACAGATTTCCAAAAGGGTCGTAGTTCAATAGCGGTAGATGATGATATTTTGAAATGCAGTGGCAGTTTCTGTCCTGGCGGAGGGGGATTCCTGCTGTCCAGTCGACTGGCGGACTCGGCTTTTCACTCTCTGTAAAGAACGACAACAGGAAAAGACATCAGAGATAGGAAGGGAGGAGACATATTTCACATAATGTCGTGGAAAATCAATCATGATGAAATTACTCTGTGTGTGTCTTAGAGCTTCCTACACCTAAACAAAGACAAGACTGAAATTCTGGTTATTGGAAATTAAACACAGAGGCAGAACGTGTCAGTTCATCTTGACTCTCTGTCTCTAAATCATATAAAAACCATGTCAAGGATCTCTCAGTCATCACTGATAGTGATCTCAGTCTTAAGCAACACATCGGTATCATCTGCAAAACAGTGTACTATCACCTGCGTAACATCTCCAAAGTGAAAAACAAGTTAAAACCCTTCCCTTTTAGAATTGACTTCAAGATTCTCATTCTAGTGTTCAAGTGCCTCCACAACATTGCCCCTGCCTATATTAGTGCCACAATTGTCAGATATGCTCCAAATAGATCCCTCAGGTCAGCAAGCAGCAATCTACTGTATATTCCCAAAACATGTCTGATTAGTGGAGAATCATCCTTCAGCCACTATGGACCTAAACTCTGGAACTCTCTTCCATTACATGTTTTGGAAGACATACGTTCCTCTGCTGGTATGCATTGGACACGCCATTTTCACACATTCATCACATGAAAAGGTTAGCTTTAGCTTTAGACAAGTAAAAAGACTTCATTTAAGGTTACAGTTAGGTTTAGGTGACTACAATAATTCGGTGAAGGTAAGGTTTTGGTCATGGTTGAGTAAGAAAAACTTCCACTGAAAATGACAAGTGACAGTGTTAAGGGTTAATGTATCCTTCCACCCCCCCCTTATTTTCCACTTCACTATTTGAGTGTCAAACTACTTCCTGTTTCTAGTCGTGTCTCCTCCACCTAATCCTTTCCTGGTGGGGAAACAAGATATTTGCAAGGTATTTGCATTTAAAGACATTTATGCATTTCACGTTTCATTTCATGAAATTCCGTGAGACCAGACCAAGTAAATCATGCAGAAGTATCAGGCACCAAGACACGTACATATCACAACATGTTGTTTTTTCAAATTCTGCCTAACCTAAGTTTCACGTGTCCTTACAGTCAATGCGCTGATGTTGTTGTGAGAAAAGTCAATGGTCGTCATTATCAACTGACCCTAGCCGCAGGGCCTCATCTCAGCGCCCTGCATCCTCTAGGGTCAGTAATGATTATGCCCTCGACAGAGAAAAAGCAGTGATTGGCTCAGGCTCAGAGTCAGAGAAATATCTGCCCATATGTTCCCACTTGAAATTCCTGCATTTATACAGAGTAGGGCAGATAAATATAAACATATTTTTGGAGTGGCTCTAATTCTGTATTTTTATTGCAAATAGCTCGGGCCAGCTGTGCATCTTCATCCACTGCACCACCCACTCTGTCTAGAGAGCACTGGTCTGTTTCATCTCATATTGCCCATATGAGATGAAACATATAATATTGCCCATATGAGATGAAACATATAATATTGCCCATATGAGATGAAACATATAATATCCCGATATCTTAAAAGGTTTGAGCACTTTCAATTATTTGAATGACACCCTCATACGTAGCATTGATTATTACTTGTAAAAGGTAGATTGTATTATTATAACGTAGAACATATGAAAAGATTTCCATGAAAATTGTGTACCTAATTTTCTGTATATTTTTGGCATGAAAATGGTCTGATTCTCTGCTACAAAATGCAACTTTTCTCCTCCATACAGGAGGTGCATTGTTAGCCCCCCCCCCCAAGTTGGTCAACTCCCACCCCAACACTTGTCACTCACCACAGGCCTTGAAGAATGAAAACCATGCACATTTGACACGCCCACAGCAAATGGTACATGCCCCAAAATGCCCCCAACATCAATGAAAAGCCATTTTCAAGCAAACGGGGATTTAGGCATGTACACACAGGGTCACAGACAGACACTGACTGATGACATAGAATATATATATATTTTTTGTTATATTAATGAGAAAAACAAATTGCATACTGCAGCTTTAAAGATCAGCGTCTTGGTATCAGCCTTTAAAAACCTGTACCGGTCAAACCCTAGCTTGAAGTGTTGGTAGAATGGGTGGTTGGGTGGGTGTTGCAGGATGGACAGTTAAAGGTCTATGTGCCTCTGGTCCAGCTGCAGAATTAGAGCCCACCCCACCTTTCCCCCCCATCTTCCTCGAAGTTAATCCGCCACGCAACGGCAGATGGTGCTGGGAGCATCCGTGGCAGTGCCCTCAACAGCTCCTGTAGTTATGAATGATTGCATGGTCTTAGGCATTAAGTTGGATCAGTGTAATCCACCGCAGCATATGCAGCAACCCACAGGGCCAAATCCACCATGCATGGAGAACTTTCTTTCCCGCCCCTCTTGTCCCCTTCACCGCCCCTCTCTGATCGCTCTCTGAGGTGGCCTGGAGGTGGTAAAAACATCCCTTCGGTCATACCCTCAACGACCTGCCGGAAACAAAACACAACGGCGCGCCATCTGAAGGCCTAAAATCCGGCTATTTTCCGATCCAGCGTGCCATGACCTTATGTGATGCCAAATGCACACAATGGTGGGTTTTATACTCTAGGCTAAGGTAAAAATCCACCTCAGAACAGAGTTCACATATAGAGGGTTTCATTCCATATCCCGTTTAATTTCACACGGTAGTCTTCACATGAGCTGGGACTGGAATCCGGGTCGTCGGGGTTGAAGGTATCCGAATTTCCACCTCGCTCCTTCAATGTCAAACTACTGCCTGTTTCGTCACGTTATTTGCATTTTAACACATCGTGTTCATTTCACAGAATTTCATGAGACCAGGCTGCAGATTTTACATTTATATTTCAGGGACTTAGCTTCTGACTTCCTTATCCAGAGAGGTCGATGACAGGCATTCAGGTAGGGGCAGGACACATCGTTGTTGATGGATCGAACCAGTGATCTTTCTCTTACCTTTGACCATGCAACCTCAAGGTATTCACATAATCACGGCACTTCAATGGGAAACAATTCCCCTTCAGAGCTCTTTCTGTGCATCTTTGCCTCATTTCCGCCCTCTCAGGTCAGCGGGCATGAAGAAAACAGATCTGGACATTAGTGGATGTGCCCTCAGCCTGTTATTTTTTTATGTCCCCCTCTTTTATGGGCCAGGTCTTGCACAAAGAAACTAGTGATGTGTCAGGACCGCTGCATGCTTAAGTTAAGTGGCCCCAGCTCTGCCTGCGGGAGGGCCCAGCACCCTCACCGACACTGCACTACACTTCCTCCTCTTTAGTACAAAGAGAAGACGTTTGCCTCACTGAAACCAGAGGTGACTCACATTTCCACCATGAGATCCTTTTATACTGTCACTCAGAAATGTTATGATGTAACACACCACATGAAACTGTCGACAGCTCAGGAAACTCTGGCCTGATTCCCCTTTACTGTCTACTGGTTATGCAGCGTTTTTCCATCTAACTTTTGTTTTCTGGCAAACTAGTAAAAAAATCCCCCATTATAAACAATTATACACTACTACACTTACTGAACTCTCTAAAAAGCCTTATAGCACCTGTTAATGTAACTATCCGAGAATATAATAAATAGTCAACTGATAAAATGGCCATCTAAATGATGATAATGTAATAAATTACTACAATGATTACATTATTAGGGGTGTAACTTTACTTTATCAGTCTGAAGATGTTGTCGCATTATCTGGTAAGGTTTAATTATCTTTTCAACCCATTTAGAGGGACGTTTCACAATGTTGTCACATTTTGACAGGTAATTACAGTACATCATCTGGCAGTTATTACATTACCCGTTGCTATATGCCTCCCACTAAAGTTTTCTCTTCAGTAGAATCTCTCTATACCAGAGGGAGAAAGATCAGGGGTTTTTCTGCAGGATATGAAAAGCAATGAAAAGACTAGGCCTACTAATGGTTAACGTAATATTTAGTCTCTCCAATAACTGGTCCAAATGGTCACCGGCACAAGCTAGGAGAGCATGAAACAACATAAAACCAGAGTGCATTATGGACCAATTGGCTAAAAATCACACTCTTAAATCATGATGCAGCATCTTGAGTTTCCACCGATTCCCTCCAGGTGACTGTATGGTCTCTGCTGTTTATTGCTACTGCATTGTTTGCATCCTGTTTGATACTCTCTCTCTTTAATCCGAGTATTTTGCCTTCTGGGCTTCTGTAGTGTGAAGGTTCTGACAGAGACAGAGAGTAGCAGAAGAGGCCTTGCCTTAAGGGCTGAACTGAACAGAAGATGAAAGACTGAAGGGGCTCCCCTGACTCAAGGACTGGAGTATGGTACAGGTGGTTGACTATCACACACACCCGTCTTATCTGACTAAAACAGGAAGAGATGCTGTAACAGAGAAGAGCGCTCCATCCCCACTAACTGACACCAGAGTCTCTCCATTTGCGCAAATTAAATTCTGCTGTCGGTGCGGTCACTGGTGGGCAGTGATGGGCGGTAATGCATTATATTTATTAGTTTCCTCAGTAGTGCAGCAAACTATTTCAATTTCAATAATAATATTTCAGTTACCAATCAGAGAAACAAGTCGTTACAACATTACCCTTGTTATCACCCCTTCATATCACATTTCAGTTTAATAAGCCAACCTACATCATAATTAAAGAACACATCACATTTACATTGATTGATTTTGTCAAGAAAATATTTTTTTTTATTGTGAATTGTAAACTATGCTCAGGTACTACGTGCTAAGCCAGCAGTCAACACTCTCAAATTTGTTATTTGCGGGAAGGGGGGGGGCGTAACTGAAAAGTAATATAACAAGTAGTGTAAAGAATTACATATCCCAGGGAGTAATAAGTAAAGTAATATTATTGCTTTTCAACTGAGTAACAAGTAAAGAGGAATATATAAAATTTTGAGTAACACTGCTGGTGGGTAATCTTCTCCACACATAGAATCTTCTCCACACATAGGAAGTGATCCTTCCTAATTTCTCTTCGGCGTGTTTCTATAACCGACTTCTTATCTCACATGTTCAGCTTCATACATACCAGGGGGATTGGCTGGTATAGAAATCCTTCACGTTCCTGTGACCTTGCAGGGCCTCTCAGCCTTATGTCTGCTGGATTTTTCTGAATGGCTTAATCATTGATTATCCCGCGTTCGCCCCTCTGGTCTGTCTGTAATCACTGTCCTCCATCGGTTGTTGGCTCTATCTATCTACCATCAAATGATGATTTATCCAACGGCCCATGAAGCAGTTATGAAACCACTAACTGAGATTAATGTTATCTGACAAATGACGGTAGAATTTGATGTATGAAATGTGAAGATGCATTGAGGATATTTTATGTCAAACCCTTTCTACTTTGTGGAAGATAAGGATTTAAATTCTGTTTATAGGTGTATTATTTTAGATGCATTTGCATAGTACTTCAATTCCTGGTCCGCGTCAAACAGCAGGCCCATTCTGCTATTCTGCATTATGCAATTTAGAGTAATCAGATAAATGATACTAATCTTCGCTTTTACTGGCTAGTCTCGTTAATATCCACTAGGTGGCACTCCAGCATTGTACCGAATTCCCTTCCCTCTTATGTGGGAGGGTGTTTTTTTTTTTTTTGGGTCTCACAGGAGCAAGGCTTGGGTTTGTTTACTGCGTTTGGTGTGGCTTCCTCTAGTACAGTGGAGGGGGGAAAACGGTTGCATGACGGTTTCTGCACTGTCTATTAGTGCATTTTGTAGAAAGCTCTAGGTAGATGAAGGGGGTGGGAATCAATGATGTCTGGCATGCAGCCCATTGCAAAACAAGGAGGCAGATTTTTTCTTCACAGGGAGGAAAAATTACATTACACATGACATTACACATCCAGCAAGCTTGTTGACCACAGTCTGTCACCCAAACTGTGATTCCCCTTCCCATCGCTCATCCTCCCCAGATGAGATGTGTGTAATCTATATTAAGATGAAGCTGTGACATTCGGGTGCTCTTTCCTGACCAGACTGATTCCCTTCTGGACTATTTAACTATGCATTTGACGATGCAAAGCAGATTAAATGCATGTTGTTTGTTCCATGGACGATATGGAATCCTACCGTCTTAAAGAGTCAAGATGTAGCCGGCATGTCTGGTGTTATATTGCGGGGAATATGCACAGGATATGATCCCAGTGCAAATAAAGGATGAGGAGCTGGTACTGGGAATGTCTTTGCCTTGGTTAGATTTGATTCACTACTGCGGTCACGCTAACCTGGAGGCTTTTCCGCACGGCTTGATGTAGAATATATGAAGATTTGCTCTGCCACTAAATTAGAATTAGAGAGATTCTGCGCTGTATTTTGTGATTACCACGGCGTCCATCCGGCGTTCATTTTCCATATCTAGAGCTGGGTTTGCGATAAGCTCTCTGACCTTGCCCCTTATTTCAATTCAGCGCAGAGGTGAAAATAGAAAGATTGAGAAGACCCAGATTTTTACTGTCATAATAATTGGCTGCCAAAAGCCATTTGCAGTGATCAGCCCATCACTTCTTCAGTCAGTATGTAGGTCTACGTACACTGGAGTTAGACCAATATACTGGGCTTTCTATGAATATCAGATATCAGCCATTCAGAGCGACATAAAAACTTGCAATGAAATGTTACTTTACTTTTGCACATTATATGTATTCATTATTTGTTCAACAATAATGTTTTTTGTAAATTAATTCTTCATTTAAAGGTATTAATGTATGATGTACCATGCTGTTTCAGAGGCTTTTCCAACTTGACAACAATACAATTCTGAGGGAAACATGGAATACTTTTAGCATGAAATTGAAAAAAAAGATATATAAAATATCAGCAGCAAATATTGGAATATTGGCCTTTAATAACCCATATTGGTCAAAACCCGATATAGACACTGATAACGGTGGCGGGCTGTCTAGCACTGGGTTAAAATAACATGGATATGTTTTTCACACAAGACCCTCGCTGACCCCTGGCTGTAAAAATGGCCGACAGATCACATAGTGCTTGGCATTATGTACTTAACAGACACTGCAAATCCACAGCAGGGCTGTCTCCAGCATCATTCAGCACTCGTTGCTATGCTTCAGCCAGGATTTAGGATGAGGCAAAGTGTTTTGTTGCCTTTAGACAAATATGACAGTTTTAAAAGGCTACACATTTTAGAATTCAGCGGGGAAAAAATATAAAACCTGGATGCACAAATTGACCAAATCTGTATTCACACCCAATGTCTAGCCACACCTTGTCTGGGAATTATGACATATGACAGAGAGAAATACTAGGGAAGAGCTCTGCAGCTCTTATATGTGCACAAATATGCACATTTTCTTTTTGGACATAAATAGCAGCTTATGGGTAGTGCATGAGACTCTCAGTCTCAGGGTCGTGGGTTCGATCCCCACATAGTGTCAAGTACCTTTGTAAGTCGCTTTGGATAAAAGCGTCTGCTAAATGACTGTAATGTAAAAACAGCCATAGTGGTTGTTGTAAATAAAGAGGTGAATATCATAAGGCAAACCAATATTAACAAAAATGTATTATATTTTCAGAAAAGCATTAATTCATTTTTCCCCCCTTAAAAACCCTATATTCATATAACATCAGTTTGATAATACCTACTATGATGTATGCTATGGGTTTACCACATAAATATTTATATCAGCCTAAAAAGGTGTTAAACTCTAAAAAGGTGTTAACCTGAGTTTCGGTGGGTTTACCCTCCACTACATCCGTGGTCTTAATCATTAGACATGAATGATATACTATGCAGCCTTGCTTGTGTTAAACAAGCCCACGGCTTCACACCCTCTCCTCACTGAGAAGGAAGTGTGATTGAGCTACAGTAAGATTGACTGCTACAATAATGTACAACAGAGTCACCAAGAGATCACAACATACTCAGCCATCAGTTGGGGTCACATATCTCTTACTATCATGGTTTAGCAGTTATTCAAAGAACAGGAAACATGTCGTTTACAATGAAACTGACTCCCCTCAATGTAGTGTAAAATGTGGAGTCCCACAGGGTTCTATTCTTTGACCACTTTTATTTCTGATTTATATAAATGATTCACAAGAGGACTCTAATAATGTGACAAAAAGTTTGTTTACTGATGATTGATGCTGATGAGTGTATTTTTTTCTCACACGTATCTCATGTATCCTGTCTCCACGGTCAATAATGAATTAAGCAAATTTTGTCAAATGGTTCAAACACAATAAATTGTCTCTGAGTTTAAAAATAAACCACTTATTTTTAAGGCCCAAGAACATGAAATATAATGTCAATCGCTTCAAAATTCATATTGACAATTTGTCCATTCAGCAAACCTCTACCACTAGATTCATTGGAATTGGAAATGATGACAAACAGTGCTGGAAGCCTCATTTTAAGGAGATCTCATCGCAAAAAAAGTCATTTTAAGCAGAATTCAACATTCACTCAATATAAAAACAGCAATTACCTTACACTATTCTATGATTAATCCATACATTAATTATTGTAATATTGTTTGGGCCAGCACTCATCAGACAAAATATAATATTTTTCTCCCACAAAAGCACTGTGTAAGAATTACACAAATTAACACCTTTCAAATCGCAGTTTGTCCATCCAGCTATAAATAACACCTTCTTCTGCTATTCCTAAAACAGTATATGTTTTAGAGGTACAAAAATGTATATTTCTGTGTTTGTCTAAGAAAAGGGTAAAACATTTAAAGCACAAATATTAGTATTGTCCATTTATTTATTTTTGTTTTGACTTCTTGCTAATGTAATTGTTTCTTTATTGATAGTTAATATTTGTATTGTATATACCTTTTTTTTTATTTCTCCAGGGAGCCAGTACTGTAGTGCATATAAGATCCTTTGAAAGGTGGTGTAAAGACTTTGTGCAAGGAGTTTGTCCCTTCAGAATGGCTGCTATCATTGCTGTAAGATGCAGGAATCCTCACCAGCAAAAAATCATTATTTTTCTTTTGTTATACTTTTTCCTTTCTTCTTTTGTCACTTTTGTTTGTCAAATTAAATCAAAACATAAAAAAATATATCCTTGAAAAACAGGGCCTTAGGGCACCTTGGTGGATTAGTCTTACACCTGAAGCAGCTATTTGTGCTTGCAATTGGTGATGAAGGAGTGCTCATTTTCGAGGGCTTGTTTTGCACACATTTCTTCATGAATAAGACAAAAACTTCAAGCTCAAGCAACTGAGGTGCAAAAAAAAAAATCCCCCCCCAATGAAATCTTACTGAATCTGGAAGTGTGTGGGCAGTAGGGCTAGACTGATATAGTTTGCCGAAACATCCTTTTATTAAATATTTGATATCGGCCGGTCAGTGTTGGCCACCTCTGATATGATGGCGGTTCCCTCACCAAATCCTGACATGACATTTTTATTTTCTTTGTACATTTTATTTATTAATTTAATAGTTTTTTTGTGAATTAATTGCTGTTTCAGAGGCTTTTCCCTGCTAAGAAGAGAAGATTCTTATCATTTTTGGAATGAAAACAATCAAATTTAAAGATGTTGAATATCAGCACAGAATATCAGGTACCGGCAGCTTCAATGCAAAAATATTGGTATTGGTATCGGCCTTCAAAAAAAAACCCCAAAAAAACCATCAACTGAACCCAAATGAACCCACCTTATGTCTCCTCAGCTGGGCCTAATCCATGTTAATGTCTAAATCAGAGTGTTGTCAGGCCCAGGTTTTTAGCCTCCACATTCACTTAATACAATGATGGCTTCCCCCTCACAGCTAACGAGGATGGTGTCGTTTGATAACTTGCGTCATCGTCTAGTGGGGTAAAACACGTCCACACGTCAGCAAAAAACCCCACATGCTGGAACAGATCGTTTATTGTCTTATGATGCTAAAGATAGCACAGACCACACGGTAGTAGATTCATTATGCAGCAGCTTGGGTCTGTGAGCTGTTGTTGACACAGAGCGGCTTTGTCTACAACACTGAGGAAATGCATCTAGAAACATAATATATAGATTCTGGATGCTGGAGGGCATAAGAGTTAGCAGTGGCAAACCAGGAATTCAATCAGAGAGAGAGAGACAGACAGACAGGCAGACAGTAGCTCTGTTCTGATGGCTACTACATCGCCAAACAACAAAGCATCATCTCTTTATATCTCGGTTACACCCAGTGAATATTATCGCTGAATAATTAAATCAGTGTTTTCATGCGCGGAGTGATGCGGCACATGGAATCGAACGTGCCAGCGCGTCAGCTCGCCCCGGGCTGGCCGAAAGGGTTACGTGACGCAGTTGTGCCCCCTCGTCCGTGGGTAATGAAATGCCGTGAACAGGATTTTCCCTCCCTAAGCACCCTAAAAATAGCTTCCCAAATTCAAGGGTCCTTTTACGGCCATCCTTTCGGTCGAACGGAGGGCCGAATCCACCGGCTACTGGACTTTCTGCCTTACGTCACAGGGTCTTACGCTATGTGCAGTTGTGTTATGTGTCATTATACTCCCAACAAGAAGGAAGTGATACTTTTCAATTAATGTGGAGGTCAATGGATTATTTAAGCTCTTTAATATCACATGGACTAGATTTAACAATCATCATTCTGTAGTAGGAAAAGATGAAGACAAGGCGCATCGTCTCTGATCTGAGATGTTTGACATTGATCGGTACAGACTGTCAGCTGGAAAAGATCCTCCTCAATTTGACCTTTGGCCAAAGTGAATTCATTACTCCGTCCTGGCATGCACTATCCAGTGTTTCCAAAATCACACATTTTTGTGTGGTTTTGTGTGGTCCTATGGGCATAGAACAGGCCTCAGGACCAACTAATAAAGTACCTACCTAACTCAATGTATCTGTCATGTTTTAGAAAAGCCTAGGCCTTGCCGTCCAGCTTCCTCTCTGACCCACCTCTGAGTTAGCATTCACAGAAGGTTCCCGAGTCCTTGAGAGCAAATCATTTCCCTGCCCTCTTCCTTTCTCTTTCTCTCTCTGTTTTCAGCCTGCCGAGACAGACGGCCCAGCTGTAGCTTGCTGGCTGAGGCGAAGCGAGCCTCATTGGATGACATGTTTCTAGAGCAGCGAGAGTGAAGCCATGCACACTGACCTTTATGCTCCCACTGTTGTTTGGAGTACATGAGCAGCCTGTCGGGCAGGCAAGCGCCGTTATGTAAATGAATCACGTTTACATGTTGGTTTTAGCGCTAAATTGCTCCACGTGACCACGTAGCGTCGACTATCATATCATTTGGAACTTCTTTATGGGAAAACAGCAAGAAATCCTCATGGCTCATATCATTGCCTTAACATGCAAGCTGTTGTATTTAGCCATTGTCATCTTTTCTAACTGTATACAATACAACAGAAGCTTTCACTTCCAAAGGGAATGTGAGTGCCATTGGCCGAAAATCGGCTACCTTTCTGGTTATTTTAACAGGCTGTCCAGAATCCCCCTATGGCTTCAGTGGGGTTGGGCATGTGATTGGCTGCGAGCAGTAGCACCCTGGAGGGACATCAGAAGCAGCCTAGGTGCTCGTGGATGCCTACGGCAGACAGATACGGTCCTGGCACAACGGCACATGAGGCAGAAGTAATGGCAGCGCCTGCTCATGCGTAACCACCGCAAACGTGTCCGGTTAGATAACAGCTGGATTTGCCTGATCCCTCAATTGTTTCCTTGTTTTCTACTCATTTGATTTGATGCTGTTTGCAGGAGCGACGCTGCCCTTTATTGACCAGATCCCCTGAAATTAATCCGTAATGAACTTCATACGGTACTAAAAATGCTGGCGTAGCATTTTTTAACCCACAAGTCTCCCATGCTTAATATTTGTGCAATTTTCTATCACAATAATCCCCGTTTGCTACATTTGCCCATCCATAACAATCACATAGGGACCATCAAGCCACACAATAGATTGAGTTGGTGCCCACCCATTTAATACACAGTGGTGCTATACCACAGAGAGCAGCTGAGTGACAGTGCACAGTGTGGTCTTTTCCTGCAGATTAATATTTAATGCTATAGTTCATATATACAGCATTTTATCAGCATTCGACAGTAGTACTGTCCTTTGATATTTATATATTAGTGTTGGTGTTTGGAGCTTTCAATCAGCGTATAATTAGGGCGTGCGGCGTGCTTCAAACAAACATAAAAGTGGCAGCATGAATCAGTGTGGCTTCAACGTATAGAGGTGATGTTGTCTTATGAAGTAGAGGAACCCAATTAGAAGTCAGGCCTCCCCTCCGGTTGCCTGACAATTACCATAAATACAACAGCAGAAGAACTCATCCGTTTACATGGAAAGAGATGGCAGGGGAGGTGGAACAGTGAGAGGGATTAATTAGTATACTCCGTAGAGTTTACATATATTTGATTAATTCAAGCCCTCGCGTTGCGTTCCGTTTTTTTTTAAAGATAACTACTCTTCTCCGGGGCTAAACAATTAGGTTACATAAGCTCATCTGAGTCTTACATTTCCATGTCACAGACCTCAAGCCAGCTGAGCAGCTCGGCTGAAAACCCTTAATTATCACACGGCAATGAGGCAATCATTTTCTATTTAGCCGTGCACTCACATCTACACAAATGCGTGTAGTTAATGATCCAGTGCAGCCCAGGTTTAAAATAGCCATAGATGAGGTAGTAGTGTATTTAGTGCTCACTCAATACTCTACTATTACCATTTTGGTTCATCTCATTTTAGGGGCTTTGGCTCACAGTATGTTTTAGACATGCATTGTTGGTTTTCCAAAAGTATGCCTCTGCAATGCAAAGCACAGTCCATTTTTGTGCAGTGAGGTTTACATGGTGTTATACATCGATTACAGACACATCAGAATACTTTGTACTGTATCAGTAGCCTATGAATACTTATATACACTGTAAGACTACTGAAAATCTGACCCCAACAGAAAAATACCCAAAATAAAAGTCTTGACATGTTTTTTTTAGAGGAAATTGTTGATTTAGTACAATGAAAATAAATTAAAGCTGAATTAGCTTAGGTTAAAAAATAAGCGAACCTCCTCTTGCATTAGGTAATTAAGTAGGTAAGTAGAATCAGGTGGGTAAATGATTCGGTATGGAGTTATCAAATCAAAGGTCTGATCTTTGGGAAGGAGTTGGGAAGGTGGGAAACCTGGTCAGTTTGGTGTTACCATACAGGGAAAAGAAAAACACTATGCTGTGATCTAAGGAGATCTCAGGGGACCTCGGGAAGAGAGGAGTGAGTCAGCATCAGTCTGGGGAATGTCAAAAACATCAGTCCACTGTGAGACAAATAATATAGAAATGGAGAACACACATGACAGACTCTGCCTGGACGTCTTTCTAAAATATCACCAAGAGCCACAAGGAAAACATTAACACTAGTACAAAACAACCCAAGAATAGCATCCAGAGATCTACATGTCTCCATTGCTGCATCTGATGTAGTTGTGCATCCAGCAACAATGACAACAAGAACCTCTACTGTCTAAGAAGAGCAAAGGTGCCCATGTTACATTTTCCAGAGACGACCTGGACAACCCTGAAGGTTTCTGGAAGTCTGTTCTCTGGCAAATTAGTCCAAAATTTAACTTTCTGGTCGCAATCACAAATGCCATGTTTGGCAACAACCCAAAACTTTGCCTCACCAAAATACCCTGGGTCTGGGTCTGTTTTTCATCCTCTGGACCTGGACGAGTCAACATCATTAAAGGAACCATGAATTCTGAGGGATACCAGAGAATTCGAGAAAGAGAACGTCAGTCCGTCAGTCTGAGAGCTGAAGCTGAGCCAAAAGTGGCAGTTCAACAAGACAATGATCCTAACCATTCAAGCAAATCTACCAAAGAATGTCTTAAGAAGAAGAAGTTTAGTGTTCTGGGTTGGCCAAGTCAAAGTCCTGACCTAAATCTAACTAAGATGCTGTGGTAGGACCTGAAGCAGCTGTTCATGCGAGACGCCCTCAAACCTCACTGAGTTGGCCAAGTGGGCAGAACACACATAGTTTTGCACACAGCGATAACTGAGTTTTTGTTGAATAAACCAGTTTTGTTAAATAAACAATGGAAATATATAATATGATATTTATTTGTGCACATTCTTTGTTTTGGGATCTTTTCATTAAGATTTGAAGTTTAGATAAGAAATATAAGGTTATTCCTCTTTAACAGTGGTCCTCAGGGTCTGGAGTACTGCTGGTTTTCTATCCTACCAGGTCATTAATTACATTCACCTGTCATCCCTGACTGGACAGCTAGAAACTGGAAACTACCTTTACTCTGGACATAGTGGTCCATTTGTGCACCACTGCTCTAAAAATCTTATGCTATAAGCAAGCAATATAAGAAATAGAACACTAGCAAATCAAATGTTAAGGGTTTGGCATATTGTATTAATCCTGCAATGTAATACAGCATAAGAAAATAAAACCAACACTGCTGCCGGTTCCATTCACACATTTTCACACAATTCATGGCATTTACTAATTTTATTTGCCTTACTTTCCCACTCCTCTACTGAATCACTCGAATGTGTAAATACCACTATTTAATTTTATAGTTACATCAAAATGAAACAGCACATCAGTCATTGTACTGTGAAAAAGAACTGCTAACATTTGGAATGAAGACATCTTTATGCTTTTAAGGCCTTAAATTTAGATTTTAGGACTTTTTCTTTATCTGCCTGCTGTGAAAAATACAACTGTCTGAGAGGTTATTTGTTCTGGGATACTGTGCTCTGCTTGTCGAGCTATACACCTTCCGGATATTCACTTCACTTTACAGATGTAGACTTTATTTGACCAACACACAGGATTTGACGTTATAATCCTTTGTGCCATAATCCGGGGTGAGCATTCACACAGAAGACCGATTCAAATGTCAAAAAGAATGATGCACTAACCCACAAATGGAGGACGTCAGGCTACACTGTCATAAATCTACAGGGCTATCAGACTGCCTGTCTGCACCACTCACTAGCCACCTAATCTAAATGCTACAGATGTACACATGTGCAGATTTTCACATGGAGAACCATAAAAAACATCCAATGTTAGTCACAATTGCTAGTTACCAGTGTTAAAGGAAAAATCCCTGTTGGATCCTCTTACGCTGTTAAATAACATCAACGCATTCCATAACCCTAACACTAACCCTTACTTTTTTGGTGTATCCACTTTCCCTCAAACTGCCTCCTGTACTCCTATTTCAGTTAGGAAATTTCCTATGTTTCCCAGAATGCCTTTCAACAACCCCAGAGAAGTGGCGTGAACATGTCACTTTTAATCAAAGGTGGGCATTTTGAGGGTCTATGATTGCAGCCACGCCATTGTGGTCTATTGAGGCTACTGTCGGTGGAGAAATTGGTATCTCTTCCTCTTCTACAATGGGATTTCTAACAGTTGTATAAGTGTTTGAGGGTGGATTTTCTACCCTAAATGTCAGGGAGACTGGACAGTTTCCAACTTACAAAGATGTTTCAGCCTGTGTCATGAAGTACTCGTCCTTTAAAGCATGTATGAATGGAAAACTCCAGCGGCATCAAATGTATTTCCCTTGAGTCCAGTGGACGTGGCTCTAAAATGGTGGTGAGTCTATTTTCAATCTTGTTGCTTGAGAGCAGCAACGACACTTGTCAACAAATGACATTGTCCGGCGAAGCAGAACACACACACACACACACACACACACACACACACACACACACACACACACACACACACACACACACACACACACACAAACAAAGCCCCCATGCCTTCATCAGGCTGTGGGTATGAGATGCCCTACTGTCTGGGCCAGGTCAGTGTGGAAATGTTGATGGTATGAGGTGAGGGGTTCCATGGGTGTCTGCTGGGTGCTGTACGGGAACTGGCAGGCCCCCAATTGCCTGCCTGTCACACTGCTCTACACAAAGTGGTAGCTAGACTAGACTTCCACAAATTTTTCTTCTGATTCTGTACACAAAATAGCATTACATCATATTTCATTGACATATTTCATTATATCAATTAAGGAAACAGACACAAACACTGGCTGCAGAAAATAGTCTGGTTTTGACAGGTTTTTCTTTCTTTATTTTGGCTGACAAATTGGTCCAAAATCTAAGTTTTTTTTTTTACTGATGCCAATTTTAAAAGCCAATTCCAGACCCAAGCATGTCACAACTGGGTAGAGTCATTGCTCTATTAACCTCTGTGGCGTTTGGCTTTATAACCACTTGCCTGTGTTCCTTTATTGTCCAGCTAAATCTGCTATTAAATGTGATACTTCCATTAAACAATACTTACTAAATAACAATATTAATATTGTGTAATATAATGAGAAAAGGCCACAGTGTGCATACTTCAAGGTATATTGGAAGGTAATTACTCCAAGAGAAGTGCAAGCCAACAAAGCAATTCATATGCAGCTTCTCAAGACGGTGATGGTTAGCTAACCAGATACTGCTAGCAAGCTAGCCCTCTAAGCAGATCTGTTCACATCCCCCTCTCCTCCTGTATCGTCGTCCTCTACTTGCTAATATGTTCTTCTCTTGCTTATTCTTTTCATGGCATCTCACAGGATCATTCTAGGGTCATATGAACATATACACACCATATATATATATTATTAGGGTACCCGGTTCTGAACCTTGACATCCTTACTATTGGGTACTTAGAATTTTGGCGATCTTGAAGATATTAAATCTTATTCTACTGTTGTCCTCATTGTAAGTGGCTCTGGATAAGAGCATCAACTAAATGCCTAAAATGTAAAAACAAAATGTACAAAATATTGCCTGTATGCATTGCTTACACTCTGCACTGTACAACAATAGCAAAGTATCTTCTTTCTCTCTCGCTTGTTGGCTATACTGTTCCTATCAATTTGTCCAACTAGTTTGCTTCCTTGCCGTCCACTCACTCTAATCTCTCCTGTTGATGAATATGTTCATTCTCGACAAGGATTTAAGCCTCCAGTTGCATAAGACCCAATCTTCTGTATGAATGTACAATAGTAGGGAGAGGAGCACATCAAAGCTCCACTCACATCAAAGCGCCACTCAATAGGTACAGTCATGCTTGAAAGTTTGTGAACTTCAATATGAAATAATGACGATCCAGGGGGTCGTCATTATTTCATCCTTCGTGTCCCTTTGTGTGTGTGTTGGTCAAATAAAGTCTACATCTGTAAAGTGAAGTGAATATCCGGAAGGTGTATAGCTCGACAAGCAGAGCACAGTACCCCTACATGTGGGGCGGCTGTGGCTCAGGAGGTAGAGCGGGTCGGCCTCTATTTGGAAGATCAGAGGTTTGATCCCCGGCTCCTCCAGTCCACATGTCGAAGTGTCCTTGAGTGGTCGCAAAGACTAGAAAGGCGCTAAATAAGTACAGGCCTTTTACCATTTATCCCAGAACAAATAACCTCTCAGACAGTTGTATGTCTTAAAATCTAAATTTAAGGCCTTAAAAGCATAAAGATGTCTTCATTCCAAATGTTAGCAGTTCTTTTTCACAGTACAATGACTGATGTACTGCATGTCTTAGATTAATACAGAACAGGGTTAGTAGCACGTATGTATCATATCAGTTTTGCTAAACACAGTTCATGTTGCTTAACAATTAACTTCCTGTTTCATTTTGATGTAACTATAAAATTAAATAGTGGTATTTACACATTCGAGTGATTCAGTAGAGGAGTGGGAAAGTAAGGCAAATAAAATTAGTAAATGCCATGAATTGTGTGAAAATGTGTGAATGGAACCGGCTGCAGTGTTTCTTATGCTGTATTACGTTGCAGGATTAATACAATATGCCAAACCCTTGACATTTAATTTGCTTGTGTCCTATTTCTTATATTGCTTGCTTATAGCATAAGAACCGAAATGGAACAACACAAAACGCAGATATGAACACAGATATTAATAAAAAGCCTTTTCATCATTTAAAGAGCAGGGATGGCAACCATCAGTCTTTAGTCTGGATTTAGGAACAGACAAAAGCGCCCTGCCTGAAGTTAAGATACGTTCTTGCTCCCAGGGGTTTTTTAAATCAATTAAAACTAAAAACTAAAACTAAGTGGAACCAGCGGCCAATGAGCTAGTTATAATGGAAAGAATAACTGGTCCAACAGTTCCCATTACATCCTTCAACCGCCTAGTGGGAATGTTATCGGACAGGCAAGAAGAGGATTTCATAATTTCCTCCCAAGTCCAAAAGTGTGATGGGTTCTAGATGGGTCAACAAAGCATACATTTCGGGGGAGATAAAGAGGTTGTGGGTAATGGGAGTGATCGGGAGCCTGATTTCAAAATTCATTGCATTTTATAGGGGACGCTTCAATACTGTGACTAGTGGAGGGACTGGTGATGGGGGTTATTTATTTTGTACAGAATTCTGGAGTTGTGAGTTTTATGACAATACTGTGAATACTGCAACAATACTGGAGAAGGCTATCTGATATTTTGACATCATCCTTCCATTTCTGATCTGCTTTTCTGCACATGTGTTCATTAACTAGGTATTTCAGGAGGATTCGCCCCTTCCTCACAGACGAGACGGTGCAGGTGCTCATCCAGGCTCTTGTCATCGGTGTCGGCCATCAGACCTCTGGAGCTTGTTCAGAAAGCTGCAGCTTGTCTGGTGTTCTCCCACACAACTACCCTTCTCCGTTCTCTACACTGGCTCCCTGTAGCATCCAGTTTGAGACCCTGGTGCTAGCCTATAGGGCAGTGAAAGGAACAGCTCCTTCCCACCTCCAGGCTATGGTCAAGCCTTACACCCCCGCCCGACCACTTCGCTCTGCTGCCTCGAGGCGACTGGTTGCCCTGCAGCCGATCTACCCGGTCACAGTTCTTCTCTGTCCTGGCCCCACAGTGGTGGAATCAACTCCCCACTGAAGGCAGGACAGCAGAGTCGCTGCCCATATTTCACCGCAGGCTGAAAACCCACCTCTTCAAGAAACACTACCCTGACCCTTCCTCTTCAAGAAACACTACCCTGACCCTTCCTCTTCAAGAAGCACTACCCTGACCCTTCCTCTTCAAGAAACACTACTCTGACCCTTCCTCTTCAAGAAACACTACCCTGACCCTTCCTCTTCTAGAAACACTACCA
>CABFOQ010052598.1:0-23742 GCA_900660455.1 Gephyroberyx darwinii
TTTGGGGCAAGTGGACCGATCAAAGTAGGTCCACTAAAAGCTCTTGTTTTTGTCACTGACAGACTCAGATTGTTACTGGAAGAGTCTGACAACATTACAGAAATGATCCTACACAGATAGACCTTTGTTGAACCAGAAACAGAAGTCTCGCTCAAGGAGAAGTCTCGCTCTGAAATCTCGCGAGAGGTGAGTTGTTGCAAGAAGAGGTTCAACAAAGGTCTATCTGTGTAGGATCCTTTCTGTAATGTTGTCAGACTCTTCCAGTAACAGTCTGAGTCTGTCAGTGGTAAAACAAGAACTTTTAGTGGACCTACTTTGATCGGTCCACTTGCCCCTGTGGATTACGTTGCAGCCATAGCAGCCTGTTTCAGGACTGCCGGCTGAGGCGATCTACCGGAGCAACTCCAAAACTTTTTGTACCTATTTTGCGATATAAATGACCGGAATTCCCCTTTAAGATGAGCTATAGGACCGACAGACCGTCCTGTAACTGGAACGTCCCAGGTTCAATCCCAACATTTCAGCTGTGTGTCCTGTTGAAGACACTGGACCCCTACCAGCTCTTTCACTGTAAGAGGTCAAGGGTTAAAGCCAGCCAAATGTCAATATCAGATGAATCAACAGTTCTCATGTCATAGTGATAATAACAGTGAACATGTAGACTTCCTCTCCCTTGTAAGAACCAGTTGGCCTCACAGTGGAAAAGAGGCTCTGACCTGGATTCCTAACCAAGCTCTCTCTCTCTCTCTCTCTCTCCCTAGGAGGTATTAATCTTTCAGTGCTGGGTTTAGGGGGGAAGCGAGGGGAGGGAGGAGGAGCGCCAGGCTTGGGACTGTAAGCTCCCGTTAGCCTCAGGTTATGGGGCAACGGGTTAAAGAGAAAGTCACACACACAAACACAGAGACGACTGAAGTGTCTGATGCGTCGCGCAACTTTCGGGCAACGCTAGGCAATGTATTTCCCAGCAACAGGCTGCAAAGCGAGACACAAATGTTTCCATGCAACATGACGTCTCCGCGTGATTAAAGTAACTCAACACACACTTCCTGTCAGCGTTGGAAAAGTCCCAAGAAAGGCCCAAAAGGTCAACAAGATCAGGAAACTCACCCGGCAACACCAAGAGACTTAGACTGGGCAGCATGACCATGTAATCATTGAAAGAGTATTTAGACATTTCATTGTGTGTGTGTGTGTGTGTGTGTGTGTGTGTGTGTTATGTTTTAGCCCCTGTTAGTTTGTCTGTCTGTCCGTCAGCAGGATATCTCAAAAACCCATGAAGGGATTTGGCTGAAATATGGAGGACAGAAAGATAGATAGGTAGATAGATAGATGATAGATAGATAGATAGATGATAGATAGATAGATAGATAGATAGATGATAGATAGATAGATAGATAGATGATAGATAGATAGATAGATAGAAGTGGCCTCCAGTAGAAGACTGTGGTTGTACTGGGTAGCTCCCAGGTTGAAGGTACCTCAGTAATTCATCTGATCGTTGTGGTTGGGCTCCAGTTAATCGTTTGTGATGAAGGGCAGCTATTGCTCATCTTCCTCGTAGTCATAGTAACATTCATTCCCCTGATGCTGAAGATGATCGCCGGTCTCCCCGGCTAACACCAAGCTAGCTAACCCTCCAAAGCTAGCTAACCCTCCAAAGCTCATCTGGTCCATCCAGGTCATGTGAATGAGGACGAAGTCTGCTGGAAACATGGCGGCTATTCATAGCACACACCGCCACTCCTGAACTACATGGAATACACTACATTGTAGCATCAACTAACCGTGTGTGTGTGTGTGCGTGTGCGTGCGTGTGTGCTAGCGCTTGGAAACCATGCCGTTGCAGGGGAGTCAACCCATTGGACGTCAGGCTGGACGGACAGCTCATTCCACCAATCAGAAGACACCTGGACAGCCTTTCCTCAGGACTCGTTGGATGAGGGGCGAGACTCGGTGGGCCAGTGGTGGCCAATCAGCGCTGTGGAGGAGAGGAGAGACAGACTCTCGGCCAATCAGAATCTGGTATGGCATCCTTAAAGGACCACGCTGACTTTTTGGGGACATTTCCTCGTTGGTCAACTTTTACATGTGATCGGTAGATTTCTGTGTCCTGTGCTCATGCTAACATGTCAGCATACAGGATGTGAAGAGCCCATAGGCAACTAGCATTATCTGATGTAAGAAGGTAGACCTTGTAGCCATCCAGAGTTGGTGTTGGGTTTTTCTGCCAACTCTCCTCATATGAAGTGAAGTTGACCAACGGGACCGTTTCCCCAAAAATCGGTGCTGTTGTTTAAGCCAACGTTCACGAAACCTTAAGATTGACAGTTGTGCTGAATTCCTCCTTTCCTTTGGTTCAAAGATATCGCTGAAAACACTGATTTATTTATTACAATTTATTGACAGGAAGTTACTCCCAATTTCAGGCCTTGGTTGTTCACCCCTCAGACATTTGTCAGGTTCCGGTCCGGCCCAGTGGTTTTTATTTAGTGATGTTGAGAGCCGGACAGAAAATCGAGAAAGCTAAATGCCAGCGGTATCAGTGGACCCCCGGTGCAGCTGATGATGGAGTCAGATTGCTCCTGAACTGTTCGTGCTAAAAAAGTGAAACTGCTCCACCAAAGTGAAATATCACTTTAAAATTGCTCTTCTGAAACAGGTCCATCACTCTGCAGCAGCCGAGCCACTCTGCTGTAATATGGGTTCTTCTATAGAGCTTGTTGGAAAAAACAGAGAGAGAGAGAAGTCGCAGGAGGTCAGAACAACACGTTTAACCCACCGTCTCTTTTTTGACATCTTGGACTTCGTCTCGATCTCATGTCTGTTTTGGTTCTTGGTCTCTACCGGATGTTGTTTCGTCTTTTTCCTGCCCACAACATAAAAACGGGTCATTTTATTGATGTTAGTTGTTAGAGGTGATGTAGAAGCCTGTGTTTGTAACTGGCCTCAAACGTCTACGCAGTGATTTGTCATTTCCTGTGCGTTATTAGTTGGATGTTGAGCTCCTGCAGATACATCTTCATCTCTGTTGATCCTTAGGAAATAAATCCATCATTATGTTCATATTTGCAAAGACATAACGATGTATATTCTGGTCTTTGCTCTTGAGTGAGACTCGATTTGCTCTGGTCTCGGTCTTGACTTGAACTCGTCTCCATCTGGTCTTGGACTGAGGTGGTCTTGACTACAGCCCCGACTACGATGTGCTAGAATCGTTTATGCTCTAAGGCGCTTTGGATAAAAGCGTCCACCAAATGGCTTTTGTTATCAGTCAGCCGGATGAAATTCTCTGGCCCTCTATTTCTGGCTCCTGTGACAGTGCTGTCCTCCCCTCCAGCAGAGGGCTGTAATGAATGTGTTGACCACCAACACCCACAAGGCTCTCCTAGCGCAAATCAATGACAATGATAAACATGTGGAGTACCTCTCTGAATGTGAATCTGGCCTTCTCGGGTTGTAACTTAAAGGGGCACTTCACCAAACACAAAGCACTGTATTTTGCACACATATCCATTCATATCTCAGGCAGTCATTTAGTCTAAAATGAATTTGTTTGACTTTGTCGTCCTAGTGTTATCACCCGCGTGTCACTTCCTGCCTGGGTCTGCTTGTTTTAGCTAGTTGCGCTAAACAGAGGCATGTAGGAAGCAGTACTCTGCTGGCGCCGAGCCACTTTGCCAAAACCCTGTTGAGGCTTAGAGCACTTCTGCTGAACTATGAAATATTTTTAACTTCTGGCACTTGGGAGCTCAAAAACATGCAACGCTCTCGGTGCTCTTGGCATTACGCAACAGCAGAAAATAATGAGGAAAAGAAGCCGCCGCTGCAACAAGAGGTTCCCTGCAGACACGCAGCCTCATATTTCATGTGTTGTTAAATACAATGTAATGATAAAGAATAAAAATAAAGCCTCAGTGGGGGAGACTGTTGAGGGTATTGTTTCATATGCTTAATACCATGATAACGGCTTTAAATGAAAACCCCCCTTGGATACTCTTATCATCATTCGGTGATGTGTTGTAATTCACTTATTTGGTGTTTCCACGTTCCCTCAACCTGCCTCGTTTACTTCTACTTCAGTTACTGATTTCCTACATTTCCCAGAATGCCTTTTGACATCCTCCAAAGAACACAGGTGTGTGAACTTGTTGCATTCAGTATGTGTAGGTGAGAGAGCAATAGCGACTGTAGTAAGAGAAACAAACAAGCTCAAAGCACAACATGTGGCTGCATTGCATTCTGGTCTATCCTGGCTACTGCATTGCATTCTGGTCTATCTCGGCTACTGCATTGCAGCCCTTGCTCTTTGATTCTGATTGGCTGACACCAAAACCTGACAGTTACCGTTGATGGTTTAGATCCATGAAACATTTTCTGATGTCAGACTGGAAATATCTCAACGTGACGTCACGTCATCTAGGATTGGTCAGTTATCCACAGGAAGAAGAACAGAAATGCAAGGTACAACAGTTTTTTAGTGTTTTAGGGTGGATTTTTCCTGTAAGGAACTCAAAACCCTAAACCTAACAAAAGCAGCACCAAATATCTAATGAACTGAAGAGATTAACAAAACCCTTCCTTCATATCAACGGCTGGGACGAAATATAGCTCAGATGCATTATGGGAAGAGAGTGGATCTGGTACAAGAAAATTTCTTCTGGAGGCGTCATATGGCTAGTTCAACCAAACATCTGTGATGCTAGTTGTCCAGTTGAAAACCCCAATGACACGCCCACCCTCGCCCACCACCTCTTTCCTCTGACATCCAAGCCATGAACAGCACCAGACGTGGTCGGATCAGATCGGGTGAAAAGACAGTCGATCATCTGATGCGACGCCTGACGAAGAATGTGTTTTTCTCTCTTGCAGACCGCCGTGTTCGCCGAGGCCTTCCCCTCCCTGGCTGGCCCCGCCTCCTGTGACCTCTGTGACCCCTGTGACCCCGACACTGTTCCCACACTGACCCAGCTCCTCAGGGGGAACCAACACCACAGCAGAACCAGCCAGGACCAGGGGTAAGTAGGCCTGTCTGAGTAGAATCAAATAGAACAGAACAGAACAGAACAGAACAAAACAGTAGAATAGAATAAAATAGAGTACAACGTAACAAAACACAGTAGAATAGAATAAAATAGAGTAGAGTACAACGTAACAAAACACAGTAGAACAGAATAGAACAAAACAGATTATTCGTTTTTCCACTGAATATTTTTTTGAGTTTTCAGTATCCTAGAGACAACAATAAAGTTTTACAATAATAATAAAAAATAATAATTTTAAATCTAATTTTCTGAGGTTCAATAAGGATAAAATATGAAAAAATAAAGTATAAAGAATGAAGAATAAATGAAGTGGCATTCGAAAATTGAATGACTTCTGAAAGCTGTTGCAACAGTAGGAGCGGTGTGAAATTCCAAGATCTCCATCTAGTGGCCAATATGAGGACCTGCAGGTCAGAGGTCACAACTAGAACAGTGGTTCTCAATCCAGTCCTCTAGTCAGCTCTACTCAGACACACCTGAACCAATTAAGGTATCATGAAAACCTGAAGCCTCTAATTGGTTCAGGTGTGCCTGGGTAGAGCTGGAGCTAAAACCTCCAGGACAGGGGGTCCTTGAGGACTGGATTGAGAACCACTGAACTAGAAGGAAGAGGCAGTGGGAGGCAGAGGGAGGCAGTGGGAGGCAGCAGCAGCAGCAGCAGGAGACAGCAGGAGGCAGCAAGAGGCAGCAGGAGGCAACAAGAGGCAGCAGGAGGCAACAAGAGGCAGCAGGAGGTAACAAGAGGCAGCAGGAGGCCTTACCGGTCCAGCTGGTTAGATTTAGGGTTACATTAAATTACAGTCATTTAGCAGACGCTTTTATCCAAAGCGACTTACAATAAGTGCATTCAACGTAGGCACAAGAACATGTCCGGTTGAGCTTCAGATGGTGCATCGACATCCGAGATGTCTGCCAGGCACGCCGCAATGTGTGTGTTAGAGGGGGGAAATGACAGGATCAGCTGGGTGTAACACTGAAACTCTTGTAAAACCCATACTCAAGTCTTTCAGGTAGTTAGCAGCTCTTTACGAGGAAGTAAAGAAAAGTAAATCTCACTGCAGGTTTTACTGTTTCATGTAGCTTTGGTCTGGAAGGAACCGCCATCATATTAGAGATGGATGACATGATATCCGATATTTGCTAAAAGGCCAATATATCGTGTCAATATATCATTGATTCACTGATACATCAGCAAGCCGGTCTAAACCTAACACACATGCATCTTGATCCACACTTTGCATTTATTCCGTCTGTTTCTTGTCTTGTGGTTGATGCTGCAGGCTATTGGATAACTTCCATGACCTGAACAAGATGATTGGCCAGCGATACAAGAGAGCCAATGGTGTTTCTCGTGACCGTCTCCTAAAAACCTTACATCTGGACCCCACGAACACTGTGAGTAAAGAGTGCTTCATTCACAACGCGATCAATGAAACACATGGGGACGGCTGACACCCCATTTTTAGACTTGATCTGACGTGATAGCTTTAATTCTTCGACATCGTGCAGGCGTGTTTCAGTACTCGGCATCTTCTGCTACTTGTGTTTCATTATTATAAATCACAAAATCTAATTTAAAATGCTCTGTCTTTCTCAAACACACACTTTCTACCCTTAATTTCATACAGCAGAAGTAATCCTCAGAGCTAAAATAATTGTTCAGTTTCAATTCTGAACCTTCAAGGTTGTGAAATTGAACAGCGTGTAAAATGAACTGTTACTGTTCCATGTCTGATAGCCTTGAGGCGGAGCTGTCTCACCTATTATAGATGACATACAAAGATGCCAACGTCTGGTCCACTAGGATATAGGTTTCAGTTTGTTCCCTGCAGGGTAGGAGAGTAACAGATCACATATGATGAGATTACACTAACCTGATGACAAAAAATGGCAAGCGAAGTCCATTTAATTTATTGGTGTTAAAATGCTGCATGTAGCACCTTTAGTTAATACAACTATTTTCCAGTAGCCATCATATTCTTTAGATGTTGGAGGCGGAGTAATCCAGTTACATGACTGAGTGGGTTGTTACTGATTTCAGCAGGTCACTAACTTTGATCTGTATCTGCGTCCTCTTCTTATTTCCCTACCAGGAAAGCAGACCTGGTCCCTGGACAACCAATCGCCGTCTCTCCCCTGGCCTCCCTTCAGCCAATCAGCACGCTCAGAATGCTGCTGCTAAGCGACGGCTGTCATACGACTACAACAGAAACATCATGGAGTAACTCTGCGGGTTCAGCTCCTGGTTGGACGCAGACCTGAATAATGCAGTTTTAACCCCAGTAGGGGAGGACGAACCAACAGACTCTGGACTGTCCGCTACTCGTCTTTGGACTCTACTACTGATTGACCTTCTGACCTACGGCACCCTCCCTTGTTACTTAAGTTTGACTCCCTGATAAGACATGTAACCCATGGAAAATGGGGTGACGCACTCCAACAATAATTCAAAAGAAGTTTCCATCAACTCCTGTTGATATATCCTGGCGGAGTGCTTGTGCTTTCATCAGACATGTGCCACATTGTTCACATTCCCCGTCTTTTATCGTCCTGATAACGGACCGCCAGTGTTTGGAGGGTGATTACCAGTAGTTTCGAGGGATACCATGTCACAGCGTTATCTCCTCTTCTGCCCTTTTTACAGTAGAATTTAAACAAATTGGATTTTTAGTTTTACAAACATTTCTCGGAGGCAGAAATAATCTCGTTGGTTGAGTTAAACCTCAACCAGAACCAGTTTGTTGGAGTGCAAGTGAGCTAACCGGCAAACTAAACCGGCAAAGAAGAAACACTGATCAAAATATAAAAACTATAAATGGCAATTAATCCTTTTCATTCATTCATGACCATGGTATTCATGATGTTGGAAGGTCAGCAGGCTAGCTAACTAGTTTACCTAGATAGCTATAGGCTAGTATGACTAGCTTGAACTTGGAAGGTCAGCTAGGCTAACTAGCTAACCTAAATAACTTGGCTGCATTGCGTTTTTCAGTTAGTATAAGAAGACTAGTCTTCATAATATTAGCTAGCGCCTCTCTTACCTCTTTTTCACTGAGACTAATGAGATTACAAACTAGAAATGTTTGTAAAACTAAAACTCCAGTCTGTGTAAAGCAACAGAGTCAACATAGTTATCACCACCATGGCAATAGCTGCATTTTCTAAAACAGCAATCTGTTCTGTTGCTTGTCTGAGAAAAAATAAATAAATCACGAGGAAGGGTGAGGGTGGATCTATTACAAATTTAGAAAATTAGAATCATGAAGATCAAATTTCCCAAATGGAAAGGGAGGGGAAGAGGACATGACGGTACGATCTTTTGTTAAGATTAGAGAGCAAACTAATGGATTCTGGATTAAGTCACTAATAGGGTGAGGATGTCTCCAGCAGTGATGAGTCTCCAATTTCTGTTTACATTTTGCAAAGCGACGCATGTACTTTCATTGTGTATCAGCAACAACGAAGCCTATATCATGAACGAGTCTAAATAATCTGTTTTGCTCCTCTGAAAAACAAGTTTGTCTTCCAGTTAGTGCCAATAGGAACACCAATGAAAGTGCCAATGCTTACGAGGTTACAGAAGCGATGCAGACGCTGTTCAGGAGGACTTCCTCCTGTTTCTCAGACACACTCACGTGGACTCAAATGAAAACTCTGGCATGTGCAGTCTTTTCACTTTCTCTCTCTTTATCTCTCTTTCTCCCTCCTTCCTCTCTTTCTGTGTGGCTGCATGGCTGCATGCCAGTCTGCCTGTCTGTCTCTCTTTCTTTCAACACACTTGTTTAAATGTAACACCACTTTACAGCTGAGTCCACTCTATGGTCAAAACTTGAATCTAGCTGCCAATCAGAACAATATTTTTATGAGAATATTGATCACATTATCATTTCAATGACTCACTGTACATTTTTACTTTACCACAGATATATAATCCCCTCAATAATTGTGTTTATTTTGCTCTTTGTTGTCTGTTCCACTTGTCCGATCATTTGTGATGAAATTCAAAAACAATCAAGTGAGCGTCTGCCATTTGTATAAACTACAAATTCCTCCAGAAAAAGATGAATATTTTCTGATCTGTTCAAATGAAGAAAAGGAATTGTTGAACAACTTGTTAATTGATGTAATAAAACGATACTGCGTGACAGCTGCTGTCGATTCATCAAATGAGCATGAAAAAGTATTATAAACAGAAAAGGTCAAATTTTATGAGGAAAAAAGTTGAGGTTCTTGAGGTTTTAAAAGTTGAAACCATTAGAAAGATAATGTTATAAAAGTATTTCTGTTTGAAGTCATTACTACTCTTACATTACTGGCCCAGACAGTCAGTCGGTAGGGTTGTGGGTTTGATTCCCAACTATCAACAATCACCTTTACTTGGTAAGTCGCTTTGGATAAAAGCATCTACTAAAGGACTGTAATGTAGTACTAATTCTAGTACTAGTGGTAGTAATAGTTGTTGCAGTAGTACCTCTATTAGTAGTACTAGTAACATTTGTAGTAGTAAGAAGAGTTGTAGTAGTTGTATTAGTAGTAAAAGCAGCAGTACTAGTAGTAGTAGCAGTAGTAGAAACAATTACACACAGGGTATTGCTTGGTGGTTGCTAAGGGTGTTACTACGGTTACAAGGTGCCTGCTATGTGATTAGTAGTGATTGCTATGGTGATTCTAGGTTATTAGTAATGGTAGTAGTAGTAGTGGCGTCACCTTTTGGGACTGAATTTTTTTTTTTTTCTAGTCCCGAACCATAAAACAGAGATCCTTTGCATTAGCCTCCCTCCATCTACCTGCTGCGCCCTCCCCCACATCCTGAGTGACAGGAGTTTCCGACAGAGTTTAGAGAGACAACCGTGAGACGAGGATGGAGCAGCAGCACTCCCCGAGCCGGAGGGCTCAGCTGTATGGAGTCAAGATGAGGCCAGAAAGCATCGTAAACGTAAGTGAAGCATTGTAAATAAAAAAAATCGGAACTATCACTTGATTATTAACAATTATCACTTTTTTTGCATTTACAATACTTTTTTGCGTTTACAAAACTTTTCTTGTAAAAACTTTGTGGCCTCTTTTTGACATGGGGGTGGGGTTAGAGGAGTGGGCTTGTCAGAGAGAGGAAGAGACGGGGTTTGGGATGCCAAACGCCATGATTCAAAAAACAGAAGAGGCTTGGACATGACATCATGGCTGATCGGAGCAGTGGTAGTTCGAGGCCCAATACAGGATCTCAGCTAGCCAAGCCAGGTTTGTGATCGGGACAGGGCTAGCAGCACATGCCACAACTAGCTTAACGTTAGGACTAGTTTGAGCTAATCAGAGGCTAAAGCTACAACTAGCTAGCTAACCTTACCTCAAAATTGAGTGTCCCTTCCTTAAAAGGGCTATTAAGGGCAATTGTTAGCAATATTTTCTCTCTTTTTTTGTAATTGCACCATGTGGCATGTTTTTGTCTTAGTGTTTCACAGTAAATAGCTCTGTGTTTATTAGTCCTACTTCAATCAAGTATAAAGTTTATAGAGGTATTGAATGTGTACATTTATACCTTATCCTATTCCCTAGATGGGGCTGTCAAAAAGATATCATCTGGGAGAGAGACCATCCCTCAGCAGGTATGCACGATTACAAGGCAAATCCTACTGCATTTACAGTTGTGAATTACGCGCATTCCTGTACAAATGGATCTTCATCGAAGTCATGATGATAGATAAAGACAAAGCGATTTAAGAAATGATTCAAAAGGGTTCACAAACCTTTTCTCACAATTGTAGTAGCTCACCTGGTGCTGCATGCTGAGGCAAACAAATGCCAAACCAGATATTATATACAGAATATTAAATCCTTGATTCATTTGTGTTAAATATCTTATTATTATTATGCCTTATTTATTCATTTATTTTTATTGATGTAAAATGATAAACATTAAGCAAAATCAGTTTCAGAACTATACTATGTCACCTAATCAGTTATTTTAAACTAGGCTATATTTAAAAAATACGCCACCTGTATACAATTGTAACTTGATCAGCTTCAATCTGTATTTTTTTCTACTCATTGCTCATACATTTATTTTTAACGATAGTCCTATAAAAACTTGATTTATTATCTCCCTTCAGGACAGTGGCCGGGTGGAGAGGCAGCCATCCTGCCGCTCACCCTGACCCACATGAACGGAAGCAGGTTCAAATTCAGGATATTGTTTAAAATCTTTAATGTATTAATGTTGCTGCTATTGGTGGTCTCATCATGCAGGTGACCGCTGAGGCACAGAAATGGAAATACTCCATGGAGGATGAAGCAGGAGTTTCCCTGTTGTTGGCTGACCTTACCTGGCAGACGTTAGGATCATTAAAAAATTTAAATTAAATGTAAAAAATAAATCAGAATTATTTGTAAATGTAAAAAGTTGAACAAATTATTCATTGATTTAATTTGTTGTTTGTTTTTCTGTTTGTTTGTGAATTGTTAATTCAAGTTCCTTTAAATCTTTTGGCTTTAAATCTGTTTTGGTGTTGTTCTTTTTTAAAGGTAAAGATTCTTTATGATAGTGGTCTGAAAACCGGAGCTGCATATTTTCTAGCTACAACATGTTGTGTTGTACAACATGTACAAAATACTTCTCCCCTTCTCTGCGTCATGTGTCCAGACCTGAAGGGCAGCACAGAGTTTTTCCTGACCGTTGTCCAAGAGGGCAACGACGTCCTCCATACTTAACGGTGTGGCGTCTTCTATTTCTCCAAATCACGTGATGATCAGTGTACCTGGATGCTCCACCATGTGGCACCTCAGGGGAAAAGGCAGGTGTCACAAGCCCAAACTCAGGGCAGCTTGTCAAGTAAACAAGTAAATTGTCAAGTGCTAACATGAGTTAGCCTTGCTGGATAAGCAGGCTAACGTTAGTAGTGGAAACAACCTGTACAACAAATGTACAACAAACTGTACAACAAAGTACCTCAAACAACCCAAAGTGCACAACACAGTTTTGTAGATGATAGTGCGTATCTACAAAAGTACCTGAACATTTTAAAGTTTGAATAACGTTTCTAGCACAGTACGAAGAAACAAGTTCACAGGCCAAAGAATTGCAAGGAATAATAAAGAAATACTGACAACAGCAAGCCTTAAAGCTAGCCCACTAATAACAGCAGGGTGCTAGCTTTAAAGCTAGCCCACTAATAACAGCAGGGTGCTAGCTTTAAAGCTAGCCCACTAATAACAGCAGGGTGCTAGCCCACTAATAACAGCAGGGTGCTAGCTATGAAGCTAGCACATTAATAAAGTAAGAGAATATGCTACTAAGCAGGCACACAAATTATAAATGAATAGACTATGAATAATTGATACAAATTCTACTTTTTTTTTTAAAGAAATACACATATATACAGTATATATACTGTCCTGGAAAATTTAACCTTACACACCTATACATGTACTATATGGACTACAGATGTACTGACTCTCCCTTGAGAATATACTGTTTCATGCTGTGTGAGTAGGATGGTTTCCTCTCTGTAACCTTTGGGCCATAACGTCACATACCCAGAGGCCCTTTTAGTTTAGTTTAATTAGTTACACAAAAGGGACGAGTACACCAAAATGTACATAAGAGAAGAGAAACACATGAATCATCATACTTATATACACATGAAGAAGTAAAAACATGTTCAAGTGCGTATGCTTCTGTAAATATATGTCTGGCCCTGTAATCCTCTCCTCCTCCGTCTCTGTCTGCCTCCTCCTCCTCCTCCTCCTGTGGGAAGGACAGATGGAGAGAAACAAGACAATTTATGGACTTAGATGCTCTGATCCCTGATGCAGCAGAAGCCTTGGCTTGTTGACAGAGCAGGTCAGGTCCGCCCACGTGACCTGCTGACCTGCTGCATGGCTGAACTCCACCGAGCAAACACCCAGTCACTACATGACATGCATTATAATCAGGCTTGGGTAGGTTAAAAAAGTAATCAGTTACAGTTACTAGTTACCTCATTACAACTGTCATCAGTATTCTGATTACTTTCAGATTGCTTTGTCGTATTTGAGGTATAAAGGTTTGTGCAGGTAAGCTTTCAGATTAAAAGTATCCCTAGAAATAATCCTCTCAGTTTTCAGAAGTATCTGTAATCAGAATTATTATTATTTTAGGAAAAGTAACAGAATACAGTTACACAGATACAGATACAGGAATGGACCGGCTGCTACAGGGATCGAACTTGTTACTCGTCCCTCCAACCCGCTGCCTCGTGACTGTGGTACGTGACGTCTAAAGGCTGAAGAGGAGCAATGCAACACCCATCAGTGACATAGTTTGGATGACCTGACATTCTGCTAGTTACCAGCAAGATGGTGTGAAGAGGAGAGGAGAGGAGCTGGGGGAGGAGAGGGGAGGAGAGGGGAGGAGATAGGAGAGGAGAGAAGATGCTTCACGTTTCGCTAATTCTTTCAACCTTTCAATCAACTGCTCACGCTTGATCACTCTGCTGTACATTCACAGTCTTCTACTAGAGGACACTGAGCAGATGGAGGGTTGAGTGCCTTGCTCAAGGGCATGCTGGCAATAGTTGTTGAGGGAGAGGAGAGCATTTGCCCAACCGCTCTGGGGATGTGAACCGGCAACCTTCTGGTCACGAGCCTGCCCCCCCGCCTCGCCTCTACCGCCGCCACCTGACTAGACGCTCATCCAGAGAGACAAACAGACAGTAGACAACAGACCACAGACAAGTCATCCACATTGTGTCATCTGTAAATACGCCTGGTTTCACAATACAACACATCATACACCATGTCACGTTTGTGGTCAAGGGTGTGTGTGTGTGTGTGTGTGTGTGTGTGTGTGTGTGTGTGTGTGTGTGTGTGTGTGTGTGTGTGTGTGTGTGTGTGCGCAAGTGCGTATGTGCACCTGTAATGTTTTTGCCCGAGTGCTTCATGCACAACTCAAAAAGAGTTTATTAAAGTAGGAGGAGCGACAGCAGGAACTAGAGTTTTAAACAGGAAATATGATGGTAAGCCGACTTCGGGGTATTTGCTCTGGAAATGCTGTGGCATGTGTGTGTATGTGTCTGTGTGTCTCTGTGTGTGTGTTTACTGTGTCAGCTCTTTAAAGCATTACACTGAATACCCTGTGGTTTGATGCTGTCATGAACTATTAAAGCGGATCAATTGCTAATCTAACCTCTGACTGCCGTCCTACTCTGATTCTCCCGTTCTATACTACTCGTTTCTTTTATCCTTTATACCTTTGGTCACTTGCTAGATTCTCCCCTTACTCATACTCTGCAATGGTTGCTATATATGTAATGAGGTCGATGTTTGTTGAATCTGAGAAGACGTTTCTCTGATATAGTGCGATTTTAGAGACTGTCTGAGTGGGCAAAACATCAGGGCAAGCTGCTCTTTCTGTGAAATAGGATGACCAGGTGACTCCAGGTGACAGCTGTGATTCCTTATTGATTTCACCTGTTAAATCCACTGCAGTTATGAAGGGGAGATGAGATGAGATGAAGGTGAGGAGACGTCAAAAAGGTTTTAGTCCTCTTGACAACCATGGACATGGATTGTGCAGAATGGGGTCCAACTCGACAGTATTTGGATGCAGTTTTGGTGTGCTTGTGTGACTGTATGCCTGTGTAAGTGTGTGTGATTGTGTGTGTGTGTTTGTGTCTTCGTACACAGGTTGAGGGGCAGTAACAGTGTGTGGGCTCACAGCAGTGCTTTATAGCAGTAATTACTTGGCAGAGATGAGATGAGCTCAGTAAAGTGAGTGTCCCATTGTTTCAGCTTTAATGGCACAGCTACAGGGCCGATGGTGGCTGATAAGGAGCCAGTAGTATACTGTAGAGTTCCACACGGTCTAGAAAAGAGTCAGATACCATTTATCAGGCTGCAATACCACTAAACATGTAGGTACAGTATACCAGTATAACTGTACGAGATATATAGTATACCTAAAGCAGGTGGGGAGGGAGGTGGAGGAGGCAGGAGGAGGCAGCGGGGGATGGAGGAGAGAGAGAGAGAGAGACAGGAGAAAGAATGATAATGATTAGGAGGATGATGAAGGAGATGGGAATGAAGGAGGAGAAAATTAAAAGGGAGAGTTAAATGATGATGATGATGATGATGATGATGACATGACATGATACCTAGCAGACTCTTGTTGCCATGGTGTCTGAACACAGTAATAACACCTTTATTACAGATAAATGCGTGCATTTATATACAGTATATGTATATATATATCTATATGTATGTGTATATTTATGTGTGTGTGTGTGTGTGTGTGTGTGTGTGTGTGTGTGTTGTCATTTCACTGGCTGGCTCTAAGTAGTAATAATAACAGATTAGATAGTGATTCTGCGTCCATGTTAGCGTGTCCACACACATGCCTGTACAAATGCGTACACACACAAAAGTCATTTTGACAACGCACAACACAGTGGTATAAACTTGTGGCAGTGTGTGTAAGTGTGTGTGTGTGTGAGTGTGTGTGGTTATCCTTAGTTAAGCAGGTTTTTCAGTACTTACCAAAGTAAGTTGCAGCCATTATTTTTAATGCTAATTGCGTATCGAATAGCCTGAGCATGAAATGGTTGAGTATTCTTCAGTTGCCATCAGAAACTGCTGTGCTTGTTTTTTTATCAATCTGTTTACATGCATGTGTGTGTGCACACGCTTATGTGTGCACCTGTGTATGTGTGCGTGTGTGTTTTTGTGTGTAGGTGTGTGTGTGTGTGCACAACTCTGATGGTGGTATTTGTGATTGCGCTTTCCTGCAGAACATGGTGAATAGATGGTAATTATCACCAACTGTGCTAAAAATACCACATCCACGCTGTAGGGTGAAGCCTCCTCCATCACTATTTGGGGTTTATTATAAACTGTTTGTGTGTTTTTTGGCTATTGGATACATATTTGGCTGGCAGCGGTTTGATAGGAATTTCCTTATCTATCCTTTCCAGAGCTCTTCTGCTTCCATGTGAAATTGGCACGGTAATCTGTTGCAATTTTCCTCCCTCCCTCTTTTTAACCGCAATGCTCATGTAAATAGGAAAGCAGAGAGCAGTCTCCCATGCGCTCTGCAGCCAATGAAATCCCTCCGTGGTGGTAGGAGACAAACAGCCAATTGCCAAGACTGATGCTGACTAAAAATGTGGTTCCAGTCCAATCCATTTCCTTCTCTTTTATTCTCACACTCTCTTGTCTGGGGTATTACCTCGAGTGCAGAGACACATAAGTGTTGATTTACTCTTCTTGATATTGGCAAAAATTCTTTATTTGTGTGTGTGTGTTTGCATGCATGTGTGTGTGTGTGTGTGTGTGTGTGTGTTATGCATATTCTCTACTTTCTCCTTGTGTCCAGTGTGTGGCCAGTGATGTGCAGATGGGGATTTTTAGACCATTTATTCAAGTGCTGGCCTTGCCTGTCCCGAGTAAAACACACACACACACACACACACACACACACACACACACACACACACACACACACACACACACACACACATACACACACACCCCTAATATATCTCACCAGTTATCTGACTGAGACACAGAAAAAAAAGATGTATTTCTCAAAGCTTCTTGTACTCTCTTGTTGTTTAGGTGCGGATTCATCCATTCCATGTTTGAACATTTTCCTACAATTAACCCAGTTTAAAGCCACAGCATGTGTCATGTTATGTCTGTGGTATGTGTTTTATGTACAGGGTCAGAGGTTTTGCTAGAGGTCTGTCTTTTTTCTCAGAGCAGGTAAACAATTAAGGTGCGTGTCGAAGCATTTTAAACATGCCATATGAGCCCATACTTGGCCTTTCCTCCTAGCTGTTTACTCAATCTGCTTCCTTGTTTACTCACTGATTACCTGCATCCATACCCGCTGGTTGTTTTCCAGCCCCATTTCCACACTCTGGGAATGGTGGCTTCCCTCTCCCAACCGTGAAGAAAGAGAGAAGGAAGGTAGGCGAGGAAAAGAGGAGAGGCGAAGTGGAGAGGAGAGTTAAAAGTGAATGCCAGCGGGTTGAGCGTCACGGTTAACCCCCTGCTTCGCATGCAGTCTCATTTCTCTCACTGTTTTTCTTTCTCTCACTCTCTCTCTCCTTCCCTTGGGGCTGCTGACTGACTGCTGTGCTCTTTGCTGCAAGGCCATTTTTCAAGATACGCAATGAGTGTGTTTGTATGTGTGTGTGTGTGAGCATGTGCGTGTGTGTGTGTGTTTGTGAATCATGTGTGCACGTGTGTGTCGATGCATGTGAGCATATGCACATGCGTGATTGCAACCGGGGTACTAAGCTGCTCCTCTAAAACCCTCAAACCTGTTTGAGGGACCTGACCACCTTCCAGACAAGCCCTTCAGAGACGGGAGAGTGTGATCACAGCTACAGTTTGTTTTCTTTGGGAATTGTTTTGTTTGTTGAATTGTTATAGACTGTGGGGTATCCTGTTGTTTCTCTGTCTTGAATCGATTATCGATTCACTGCTCTGTGGCATCCCAGAAGAATTGAGTTCAAAGAATCGGTCTTCCAACTATTACTTGCAAAACTACATTAAAAAAAGACACTAATGCACTTGCTCTATTGGCCAGAAAATATGTAACTGGAACCAGGAGGGAACATTTTTTTCAGCATATGCACTGGGTGAGTAAATTACTTTGAAATGAATGGGTGGCTATTCTACCTAATCCAGATTTCTTAAAGGTGCTACATGCACCATTTGTGTTTCTCAAAATTAAGACCATGTTTCCCATTGACCCCGTTCCTTCCTGCTTCCTGCTGCTGCTTGTCTCCCATGCGTGTGTTTTTTTTTTTTCAAAAGCAAGATAAGAGCCCTTGATAAGAGTGAATATACATTTTGACGAGGTAAGCAAATGATAAGTTGAAACTTTGCAGTTATAATATTGGAACTGGAAAAAAGTTGTGTGTAACTGAAAAGGGTTCCTGTGTTGTGCCTCGAAGCAATTTCCCTTTGTGCCGTATAACAAAGAATGTAATATATAGTGTAGAGGCTGGTAGGCTCCCAATCTATGTTGTGAAAAGTAGAGAATTGAAATATGCTCCAAAATCTACCCTACTATCCCTTCCTCCTTCTCTCTCCCTCTCTCTCTTTCCTATATGGAGTGAGTGGGTGTTGATGGTGATGTGTGATCTCTCAGCGTAATGCACGGCAGCGTTAAAGACCAGGTTACTAACACTGTGATCAGGGACTGCATTAGTGGCATGGGCGCTCCTTCACAGTACGCAGTCAGGTTCTCTTCTGCTGGAATAGCATAATTGACTTACTCAACACACACACACACACACACACATTTTCTCACACTATTGAAGAGCACCAGCTGATGAAACGCCCACATGCTGTGAATTTAAACAAGTCTATTAGCAGATTCATTAAACATGTGTTTGTTTTACCTTTTCATTAGTCTGTTACTTATTTATTCTCATACTTTTAATGACTATCGACTCTGTTTTTCTCTCTTACTCTTTTCTTTTCTTTGTCTTTCTCTTTCTAGCTAGACACGTGTATTAGGGTGTATGTAGTTTTGCCTCAGAACTGAATCAATAAGAATGAACTGCCATTAGAGATTTCTGTTATGTGTGTGGCGGTGTGTGTGTGTGTGTGTGTATGTACCAGTGTGTATGTGTAATGTGTGCATGTGGTAACAGTTTGAGACAGATTAACTTATAGTTTCTGTGTTTGAGCAAGAAAGATGTAACAGATGTTGGAAATTAGTCGTTTATCCTTAAACAAGAAAGCGAGGGAGTCAGATTTGTGTTTCTGATTTTCCTGATATGGATCTCTATGCGCTTGGGAAAGAGGGAGGAAAGAGGGAGATGATGGGAGGGGCAGAGAGATAGAAAGCAGGAATAGACAGAGGAGAGCCAATTGCCACAATGGTCTCATAGATAGAGCTGATAAGAGTTAAACAATACCCATGAGAGCTATGCACATCTGAGATGAAGAAAAGGGACAGATGGAGGAGAGGAGTATGAGGAGTATCGCGTACAGCTGGTTAAGTGGGTAGAAGGAAACAGGCTGAGGCAGGACGGAAAAGGTGGAAGAGGGAGGGAGAGACAGAGAAAGTGAGAGAGAGAATGATAGAGCAGGTACCAGCAAGACAATGGCAGAAAGGGAACAGGGTGGAGACACAATGGGGCCTTGTCTGCTGCAGATGCAGTTGGCTGTGTGTCTCTACTCTCTATGTACTGTGTGAATGTGTCTGTGTGTGAATGTGTGTCTCTGTCTGTGTGCGTACATTTAGTGTTACATAGGAACCATTACCTCATCTTCATCCACCCATGGCGTCAAGTTGAGGTCAAATGCTAGCTGTCTGCTGCTAAGATCTCTGCTGCTAATATTTGTCCCTTTTTTGTCTGAATTTAAAGTCCATTAGTCTTGCCATTAAATAGACAAGATCTGACTCAAAGTTGATGAAAAAGTCTTCTCTTTCTGCTTCTCTCTATTACTCTATTCCGCCCGTTATATAATTTATAGGGAGATAATTTGCACTCATCAACACTGTAGGGTGGTATGAAGTAGAACGTTTTGGCTAAAAGAAACTCAAGGAAGAATGAAAGTATTATTGAAAAGAAATGAGTGATAAAAGGATAAGGACTGAAAGATAAGAGGGAAAATTGTCATTTGCAGTTACAGTTCTGATCCTCAATCAATGAATTTGTGTCTGCATGATTGTTATGTGCGTGCGTGTGTGTGTGTGTGTGCACTTATGTATTGATTTCCCTGGCTTGGAGAAAGACAGTTAGGGAGAGCAACAGAGAGAGAGAGAGATGGGGAGCTTGTTAATGTGATAATCAGCTTTAATTTAACCTGTCTCTGGGCTCCACGTCCCTCTTGGGGAGGGAAAGATAAAGACACTGTGGCTCCCTATGGAGCCACAGAGAGGGAGGTCAGGTACAGAGGGAGAGATAGTGAGAGATGGATAGGGTGAGTAAGTAAGTGCAGGCTCTGGAATGAGAGACGGTGCCAGGGCCTCCCACTGTCTGAAGGTCATCGTTCCTGCAACCTCACCAGATTTGATGCCAAGGGACACCTTCTCATATCAGTGGCTAAATTCTTTCTATCACACCTCCACTCAGTGTGGCCTCGTGGTGCTGTAGACAAGATATAAGACTCCTAAAGGAGCTAATTCTGTCTGGAAGGAATAATATATGATATATATACGAATGTAAATGTACAAAGTAGTACGACCACTTGGTCTTTCTATGAAATAGACTCACCAGGGGAATCCAGGTGAATGCTGGGATCGATTTTTGGTTTCATTTTTTAAATGCACATGACAGGCAACCGTAAAGAAAGACAAGATAAGTTAAATACGTTTATTTGTAGCCTTGTGGCAGTTGAGGCATTGATGGAACAGAGGGTCAACTTTTTTGAATGCAAGGTTCATGATTATGGTAAGATTCTCAAAATCTATCACGCGTGAGTTTAAAATAGCTTCTCCGTGTGATACAGAGACATAGCATATGTCAACTACACTCGCTCTGGGCTCTCAAACATTGTTGACACAGCTGTTAGTGACTCAGTTAGATCAGCACTTTCCTTTACTCCTCTCCTCTCCTCTCCTCTCCTCCCCTGTTCTCTTTTCTAATTTAAGTTTCGCCCTAGTCCATTATAGTCCATTAAAGAGAGTTCACTTCTGGATAGGAGTTATGAAAAGGCTGCATAATCACAGGTTTCAGAAATAAAACCATCCTTTCCTTCATTCCTGGTTGTTAAATTGCATTACTCTCCTGAAAAGCACAGTACTGGAATAGCTCCCCTGGAGAGCCAAACAAATGAAAGAACTCAGATAACAACGTCCTTGTCAAAGTCAGCTCTTTGTGTACACTTTAAAAAATGACTGATATCATCTTATCTTATTTTATACACAAAGGTCAGCATAGATCAGTGGTTTTCAGTTGGTGAGTCAGGACCCAAAAGTGGGCTGCATACGAATGTCTTAGACTAGCTTGAGTAGTATGCTGACTGAAGAAACCTGGGTCCTACACTGGCTGGCATTGCATGAAGGCGAGCCATACTATATGATTTTCCATCCACCACTGCCTTGTGCTATCTGGCATTCCCAGCCCCGATTGCACCACCGCAGTGCTTTACTCCAACACACACACATCAACACACACATTTGGAAGATGAATGACCTTCAACCAAATTAAGTAGTGGTCTGCAAGCTCCAGGTCAACGAGACAGAGGGAGTGAAAGATGAAAAGCGAAGATCATGCTTTTGAAAAATAGATTTTGTTTATTGAGTCTACAGAGGGTTACTAAAGAGTGAGGTGAAGGAGGAGAGGGGGGAGATAGGGAGAAAGATGCAGCGCTGTGCTCCTTCACCTTGAAATGGCAGTGTTCCCCTTGATAAAAGGCTAATAAGCCTAATCAGGCCTGATTAATTACACCGATAGGCGCTGCGTTTGCCAGCCTAATTGATGGCTTTATCGGTGTTTTGCACCAGGCTGAGGAGATGATGGCTGCTCAGGGGGAGCTGGAGAGATTCAGCCCAAATGAAGGTTACTGGTGGTAGGAGAAAGGAAGTGGGGTGGGTGGTGGGTAGTAGAGTGTAGAAAAGTGAGTTTGTTGAGTGAATGTAGGACATTTCTGAGGTGACGGTTGGGTGGCTTTGAGATTGGTACTGTTTTCTCCTTCAGATACACTCAGTATTTAGACCTGCAATCTCCTCAGAGTCCCACTCTACAAACGTCTAAACAATCAAAGTCTAGACACTGTCTGTCGCCCACTGAATGATAACAGAGATACTGAGGCTGGGTATTGGACTCTCAGGGGAACGGCAAATCATTCTCTCCAGAGGACCCCTTCAAATCCTATTCTCCTGGTCATTTCAAGAGAAATCGATGTGGCCTTAGGCTATGTAATCACCACCGTCCAATTGTATGTGTAATTGTGGCTTTGCTGCTGCCATTTACAGTACGCACAGTAAAAAGTAGTTTTTCTGAAATGGAAAATAAATGCTTGCAATCTGTTCTCCATTCTCCATTGATTAACAATACATGCTTTTTACATTTTCCACATGCTTAATCAGAAATGTATTGATGACAGAAATTAAATATCCATTTCCAATTTAAAATGAATTTCAGCGTGGTGAATGTAGGCCTGCTTCAGAAGACAAATGTAATCAAGGAAAGATGGAATTAAAAGGAGAAGACCATCAGCTACATTCACTATTGTTGAGTGGCAGCTGTTATAAAAAACAAATCTAGTTGGTAGCTACCATTTGGCTGCAGGTACGAGCAACACTCCCAAGTTGCTACACTACACACTACACACTTGCAAGTTGCTACACTCCACTGCAGCCTACAGACTCCACTTGTGAGTAAGTGCCAGTTGGCTGTTAGACACAAGCAGTTTCAGGGCCAGGCTAGTAAATATTCCATGACTGTACTGCACCTGTGCTTCTGCAACAGTGCACCCTGAGCATGCTGAGCGGGTGACTTTTGGCGAATCAGTTCCAAAAGATGAACATACATAAATGCATCAGAAGGATGCTACCTTTGAAGATGGGAAGAGTGAGTCTGACTGATATGAGCAACCAACACAATTTTAGTGTCTGATTTTGCTGCTTCTGTATATGTCTTTGTGGTTGTGCTGCATGCACACATACAAAAATACACATGCCTTTGCGTTTATATTTGAAGTAAAAATGTACTTTCAATTGCTTGACTACCTCTTTGTCGTTGTTGTCTGTTCCCCACTGACGGATCTTTGCAGGCTGTGCTCCTGTGTGATGTCTTAGACCTCAGAGCCAGTGGGATGCCAGGAGCCATGTGCTCTATATTTATCTAGCTCTATGATTTATTAATAGTCTCCCCAGTATGCGCAGTACTAAAAATACAGTGGAGGCCGAGCACCACGTACAGCATCTAGCCAGGCAGGGAGTGTGCAGAGGCCCAGGAGAAATGTGTCCACTCAGCAGCATTTTCCTGCAACAACATGCACCTCTGGGATGATCCAGGGATTCAGGTTACCTCAGTAGGCAAACTACTCCCTGACTCAGCAGTTTAGTGATTCAGTCATCTGATACATTGATAACATGATTCAGCGATACAGAGATATTGGGATTGAGTTACTTGAGTACTGATTGAAAGACACTGTGAACTCCAGTAAATAAATGTACTGTCTATGCTCACTCTCTCTCTTTCTCTCTGTCTTTCCCTCTTCCTCCCTCCAGTATGAATACTTCAATGCTGTGTTGATCAATGAGGTGGATGAGGAGGGTAACAGCGTCGAGCTGGGAGGAGAATTCATCCTGCAACCCAACGACCACTTTAACAATCTGTCCGTCAACCTCAGCCTCAGCGTGGTCCAGGTGCCCACCAACATGTATAACAAAGGTACGTTCAGTACCTCCGATGTACAACAAAGGTATGTTCAATAATACACACAAACACAAACACACATGTACAACAAAGATATAGTGTCCTGAACACCAGTAAGAACACAATTTCAGAGACACAAACCTGTATTACAATGTTGTAAATTTAACACCATCAGAACAATAAAAAATCCACGCAAATCTGAAACTCTCATTATTTGAAAGTCAGCTTGGTCAATAATTTGGATTATTGTTATAATTATATTATAAATTAGAATAATATCTGAATTTGGCTTCTACGAGGGATTATGGCACAGGAGATAGTAACATCTTATCCTGTGTATTGATGGATACTGGTCTAAAAGTCAACAATAATTACAA